>AWOL01S0005012.1:0-47739 GCA_000715115.1 Nicotiana otophora
GTAACATGATTAAATTGCTTTATATATTTTCAAAGATGATCTTATTTTTTTTTTTGGGTCCTATACTAGTTTTCTCACGACGCAGTTTTACGTACAAAAAAAAATATAGGGTGTAACAATTCTCAACCCCCACACCTTTCTATCCATGGTCATGTCCTAACCACCTCTCCGGCTCTCCCAAATACTTCGGCTCTCCCAAATACTTCTTTGGCCTACCTCTATCTTTACGTTGGCCATCCAATGCCAGCCTCTCACACCTCTTCACCGGTGCATATGTGCCTCTTCTCTTCACATGACCGAACTATCTAAGTCTCGCCTCTCGCATCTTGTCCTCCACTGGAGCCATGCGCACCTTGTACCTCGTTTCAAATATGGATTTTGAACTTAAAAAGGTGAAATTCCATGGGCTATTCTTCGTAAACTGGTCCGAAAAGTGACTAATCCGTACAATTTTTACATGTATCGTTAAAAGCTCTGTTCCATCATTTATAATCCTAACAAAAACTCTCTGCTCTTTTTCTCGGTGTTGTGCATAATTTGGTAAATACCGAATTACCGTATCGAAACGGAAAAATTTGGTATTTGGTAATTCGATAATTTAGTATTTGATATGGTATTTGATTTAAATCTTAAAAAAGTATTAGATATGGTATTTGGTATTTAAAAATAAAATAACTAAATACTGATACCGTACCGAAATATATACTTAGTTATATAATACATATATTATTGATTATAACATAACTATTAAAGTTTTAAATTTTGCTTTCTGTTAATTTTATAGCTTTCTTTAATTTTTACCATCTTTTTTTTTCTCACTATACTTGCCTTTCCCCCCTTTTTATGGTTGCTACTTACATTTCAACCTTTCTCTCATCTAGGTTTAGCATTTTTAGTTTTTATCGTTTCTTTCACTATATTATACTATTTTTATTTTTATATTTGTGAATACCTTACTTAAGAATATTACTTTGAGTCGAACAAACCGAAGTTATGTCCATATTTTTGTCACAATAACAATACTACAATATCTACCTTTATTACTTCGCGTCTCGACACAACAGCAAGCCACCCTTATCGCTCAACACCCAACACAATAACAATATCCGCCTTTATCGCTCCCCGACACAATAATAATATCTACCCTTATTGCCCCGTACCCAACACAATAGCAATATCCGCCCTTATCGTTCCGCACCGACATAATAATAATATCAATCATAATTGTACGGTAAAATCTTGTGCCAACACCCACACAATCCGCCCAACATCTCCATATGTGCCATAATTATCACAAAACAATGATGCCAAATTTTCATCAAGATATAAACCCATAATTTTTAACAAATTGTACAAGAACATGACAATAATAAAAATGCGGAACTACGATGATGGGACTAATCTTCTCAAGTTAATGCCCATATATATATATATATATATATATATATATATATATATATATATATTAAAGGTCTTTTTTTTTTCTAAAGAAAATCGATGATGAAAAACAAATTCATTTAAACTCGAATTCTAATAAATAGAGTATTATCTTTTGTGATTTCGGCAATAAAATAAAATTAAACTTATATTATGTATATACATGGATATTTTATCTATTCTATTTCGACTAAATTCCTTAAAATATTATTTCTTTAATTTGGTTGTAAGTACTTACTCTGTTTACTTTTACTTGTTCACTATGGACGTTGCACACCCTTAAGAAATAATAAATGAAGTGAATAATTTATCATGATTTTCATATTAATTGATGTATATTTTTAATTGATTTAAAAGAATAATTTAAAATAAGTAATTAATATTATGAGTATAAGAGAAAAAAAGAAATTATTTCCAAAAGTAGAAGTAAAAATAAAAATATATTTTTAGAACGGCACACAAAAAGTTAACGGATGGAAGATCTTTTTTATACAAATTCACTAGTATATCTAAATATACCGTAACGGAGGAACCTACCTCTTCTGCTCCCCTACTCCAAAAGATGAAACAAAATTTCAACTTACCACAGCAACATGGGGTGGTAATCTGCACCTTTTCTCTCTTTTTTTTCTGTTAGTTTCGTCGGTGATATAATCTGCCCCTCTGGCCTCTGCCATTGGATCGTGGTCTTGGACTCTTCGATTCCCTTTACTTCCTTTCCTTCTTTGATCTTTCAACTCCATAGGCCGCTCAATTAAGCAGGGGTTTTCGCATAGATTTGCAAGACCTCATGCTTGTTCTAAAATAACATTGTTTTTGTTTTTATTGGGGGGAAGATGGGGAATATATTCGTGAAGAAACCGAAGATTACCGAAGTGGATAAAGCAATTCTCTCTTTAAAGACTCAAAGGCGTAAGCTTGCCCAATATCAACAACAGGTATATAAGAATAATTTCTGAAGTTATTTATGGAACTTGATTTCCCCCCTTTTGGATTTCATTTTTGTTGGGCTAAACTTGATTTGCTTTATTCTAGGATGGCTAATTCACTTTGCAGATAAGAGTCTTGCTACCAGCATTCTATTGATCCTTGTGTCAAAATTGATTTGATACCCATCCCTTCATTATGCTAATTTCCACCCCAAAACAATTAAATATTAAAAAAAAAACCAAAAAAAGAATAAGTTAGTCTAAGATGAGTTAGGAGAAGTTTCTTGGAATTTTGGTAAAACACAAAAATTGAAGGTTCAAGGTGATTGTCTACCTTGAGAATAAGAATTCTACTGAATTCTTAAGGCTCCACTTAGGGACTGATTTACAAGATGTCTTCAAGGAATATTCTACTGAATAAGTGTTGGTTTACGACCTGCGAATCCTTTCTGTTATTCCTTGCTCTCAGCTGGAAGCTGTCATTGAAGCTGAGAAACAAGCTGCAAAGGACTTGCTACGCGAAAAGAAGAAAGATAGGGCCCTTTTAGCATTAAAGAAGAAGAAAGTTCAAGAAGAACTATTAAAGCAAGTTGATGTCTGGCTCATAAATGTTGAGCAGCAAGTAAGTAATTCTTCTTATTACAGTTTCATACTTTTACTACCATGCTAAATGTACTTATTCCTTTTAAGCATTTAAATTATTCTTCTGATTCTATGTGCAAATTCTTTTAGTTGGCAGATATTGAACTGACAAGCAAGCAGAAGGCTGTCTTTGAGAGTTTGAAAACTGGAAATAATGCAATCAAAGCAATACAAAGTGAGATCAACCTAGAGGACGTTCAGAAGTTAATGGATGATACCGCAGAGGCAAAAGCTTATCAAGATGTAAGCTCATTTGATATAAAATCCCCTGTTCTCTTAGATATGGTTCACTCTTGTTAGTCTTGTGTGCTTTGGGAGTTCATTCATGCTCGTTAAGTCATAATATTTTTTGGAGTAGTACTGAAAGGGAGATGGATGAAAGGTAACGGGAAAAGATGAGAAAGGGGAGAAGAAATAAAGTCAAGAGGAAGGGGATTATAACAAGGGAGATGGGACAAAGACAAGAGAAGAAAGGATAAATGGAAGAAGGGAGAAAGTTAAGAGGACAGATTATAATAGGGGAATCAATTCTTGTCTATGTAAAACAACGTACAGAAGGGTTCGAACTCCGTCCTATAGAATAAGAGCCTTAAACAAGCTAGGACATTTGTTACAAGGCTATATCTGTATCTAAAGATACAAATGAAACCAAACGAAGTCTAGGTGATAACAATTGGAGATAGATAATGATCGGTGATAAAATCTGAATTAAAAGATCCGACATAAATTAAAAGATAATCTATAAATATTCTTGAAATAAATGTAAATTATCTGAAAATCTGGAAAAACATGCAAAGAAGTTTATTTTTGTTGAGAATTTTTTCTTTTTTGTTGAGATTCTCGATTCTTTTGCATCTATTTTGAGTAAGGGGTTTCCCCCTAGTTTCATATGCATGTTCTTAATGTTTCTGGGTGAGGAAGTGTATGAATATTGGAATGGATAGATTAACTCTGTGCACAAGAAACCTCGCGTGACTACCTATGCTTGAAGTGGCCCCAAGGTGTTGCTTCCAATTAGATTTGCGCACTAGGCACTAGTCAACCGAGCTCCCTTTCGCAATACATGGAACTACTTACCAAACAACTTTTGTGCAAAATGTTTTAAAAAAATTATTAGGATAAAGTGATTAATATTTGTGCAACTTTGGTCTTTGAGGAAATAACTTGACAAGGTATTAAGTTTATAGTTTCCTATAATGCAAGATGTGAATAATTGGGGCCTGGGGCAATTAATCGTATGGCCTTAGACATTTTTGCTTCTAACTTTTAGATTTTGTTCACCTTCTCCAACTCTATAAGACTTTGCTTCACTCACTTTTTTCTAAATTCAGTTTGAGAGACAGCAACAATGTATTTCATATGGTTCTAATGCAGCTTATTCTCACAGTCAATAACTGCAATTTAGAAAGAGATCAGCCTGGCAAGGAAGAACACTCCCTTTCCTATCTTGGCTTTTTTTGGTAACTGCTTGTATCCTTTTGCAGGAAGTGAATGCTATTCTTGGAGAGAAGCTATCTGCTGAAGATGAAGAGGAAGTTTTAGCAGAATTTGAGAATCTGGAATCTCAGGTCTGTCTTTTTATGATGCAGTTGTTGTTGCTAAAACTTAGTTCATTCATTTTTTTGCGACTATATGCTCCTTCTTTTGATAACACAATTACAGCTTTGCTGTCGCCTTTTCAGCTTACAACTACGAATCATCTTAATTTTCCTACTGGGCTATACTTCCCTTTTTTTTTGGTTGAGAGATAATCAACTGCACTAAATGATCACCTTCCCTATAGTACTACAACATTATCTTATTCTAGTATACTGCTATCTAGTTTGTGTTGATGCATTCTTCTTATTTGAAGGAAGCAAAGACTTGGAGATCAAAAAAAAAGATACTGTTATAAACCCACCTAGGGGTCTATAGAGCCTTCACAATCCTGGAAGCTATTGCTTTTCCCATCCCTTGATATACTGATAGTATTTATAGGCCAATTTTATGCTTGTGAGCCATTTGGACAAGTTGATTGGAATCAGATAATTCTTGAATTACGAACCAAGATGTGCTGAGTGGATTAGAAGAATTAGGTTTTGCATGAGTTGTATTCACAACTATTCTTTTTTTTTTCTTAACTGAGCACTAGTTTTTCTATGTTCTTAATAATAAGGCTTGGTGCACGAAGTATCCCACAATCACGCAGAGTACGGGGAAGGGCCACACCCCAAGGGGTGTGAAATAGTCAGCCTACCCTGATGCAAGCATCAATGGCTGATTCCATGGATCGAGCCCGTGACCTATAGGTCACACTGAGACAACTTCACTGGTTGCTCCAAGGCTCCCCTTCAATATGATGTTCTTATTGAGCCATCAATTTAACTATCTGGTTTGATTCCCATAGATGATAGTTGAGACTGTATTTGGAAAAAGTTGCATGTTGTGACCTGTGTTTGATGCATATCCATTTACAAACTTAAGTGACATAGTGCCAGGTTCTTTTCTAGTTTCAAGATTCTAGCATCAAAAGTTGCTAGTGATGCCTTCTTTCTCGATGTATGGTGTTAGTCGTTATAGGCTGTGGGTTATTTTACCACATAAGGATGCACCGGAAATAAAAGGTGTCCATACAAGTATTGATTAGTTGCCCCGTACAATTGTTAATGCTTCTTTCTGCTGAAAGTAGTAAAAAAAAATTCAGCACGTTAGGAGCGGAGTTATTCTTAGGTTTGTACAGTTGTGAGTTATTTCCCTTACCCTCTTCCGTAACCCCTCATCTTGGTCATATTCCATATTCCAATATCAGTGTCATTTTCTCAATAATTACTATATATTTTACCTGATGGCGGAAAATGTGTGCAGTTAACACTTCAAGATCTGCCAGAAGTTCCTTCTGCAGCACCTTCTGCTGAGAACGTTGAAGAAAAACTGGATCTACCTGATGTACCAACTAAAGCACCAGTCATCACGGATGCTGTTATGAAGGACGCTCAAGATACGTCAGCTGGCGTGGCTGTGCAAAAGAAAGGTTACTGTTCTTTTCTCCCTTATTCTTATACACACACACACACAGTGACATCTTTTCAAAATCATGTATTCTTCTGAATTTTCTGTTCAAATTTGCACAGTTCTGGAGGAACCAATACTTGCTTGATTCCAGCGCAACTTGGTTGGTTCATATGTCATGTTTCAGAATGCTATAAAAGTATTCGATGTAAAAAATCTGTAATTGTTCAAAAGTTTCTATCAGATCTCTTGTGACTTGTGCAAATTGTGGTTCTGGGGTCATGTACAAGATTTCAGATTTGGACCATGCTCTTGTGCGTTGCTGACTCGTAGCATTATCTTCATGCTCATGTGTCTGAGTATTTTCCTTTTTTTTGATAAGGTAAATTGTATTAATCAAAAGGGAGAAAAAACTCCCGCATACAAGAAGTATACAAAAAAGTAGAGAATTTACATCAGAACATGATTCTCTACAAAAGACGCCCAATCTTCTACACAAGTAGGGGCTATATGTGTGCACCAAAAAGCGATCAAAGATAAAAGACTATTCTTAAGATGTGAAAACGGAAACTCAATCCCCTCAAAAACTCTCCTATTTCTCTCCCTAGACTAACCACATGAGAGCTAACGAGGCGAACTTCCGCGCCTTTTGCTTGCTTCTTCTACGGAAACCGGCCCAGCTATATAGCATTTCCTTTACAGTGTTTGGCATCACCCATTGAACACCAAAAAGATTCAGGATTACCCTCCACAAACCCCAGGACATAGGGCAATGCAGCATAAGATGATCAACTTCTTCCCCTGAGCTTTTACACATGTAGCACCAACTAACACATGTAATTCCTCTCTTTCGCAGATTTTCAGTTGTCAAGATCACTCCCCTCGCTGCTAGCCATGCAAAGAAGCACACCTTCGTGGGCGCCTTAGGAATTTAGATCGATGAGTATGGAAAAGTAGCCTCCTCTCTCACCAACATACTCTAGTAAAAGGACTTTACGGTGAACGAGTCATCACCACTCAACCCCTATCTCCAAGAGTCGCAAGATGGATGGGGCATGTCTTGCCCGTATAGCAGTGCCAACAAATTTTGGAGCTCCGCAATCTCCCAATCTTGCATGTTCTTTCTAAAAGAGAGGTCCCATACTATCCCTCCTTCATGCTCCTTGCGAATCTGTTGGGCCATCAATTCCTTCTGGTTTGAAACTTTGAAGACGTGGGGGAAAGAAACCCTCAGAGTATCCTCTCCACACCACCTGTGATTCCAAAAGCTAATTCTCCTTCCATCTGCCACCCTATAAGTGATGTTGCCATAGAAAGCTTCCCAATTCTTCATGATGTTCCTCCACATGCCACACCCGAACGGTGTTGTGATTGCCTTGGTCCTCCAACCCCCTCCCGTGGAATCATACTTTTCTGCTATGACCTCCCTCCATAGAGCATGCTTTTCTACCCCGAATCTCCACAACCACTTCCCCAATAAAGCTCTGTTGAATACCTTGAGATCTTTTACTCCAAGTCCACCCCACTTCTTTGGGGAAGTGACTGTCTGCCAATTCACTAGATGAAACTTTCTAGTTCCATCTGCCGCATCCCAAAGAAAATTCCTTTGAAGCCGCTGCAGTTTTTCTGTGATGCTCACAGGTGCTTGCAACAGGGATAAGTAATAGGTAGGGATACTTGACAAAGTGCTTTTGATAAGTACTTCCTTACTGCCTTTTGACAAGTACCGTTTCTGCCAGCCTGCTGATCGTTTTTCAATCCTTTCAATGACTGGATTCCAAACCGTAGTATCCTTTTGCAAAGTGCCCAATGGTAGACCGAGGTAAGTAGTGGGAAGAGAGCCCAACTTGCATCCGAGAACATGAGACAAAGCATCAATGTTAGCAACCTCACCCACCGGAAAAATCTCACACTTACCGAGGTTAATTTTGAGTCCTGATACTATCTGAAATCACTGTAGTACTTGCTTCAGGCAGGTCAACTGATCCATATCGGCATCACAGAAAACCAGGGTGTCATCCGCAAAAAGCAAATGAGAGACCCTTCGGGCACTGAGCACCCCGATCGGAGTTGTGAATCCTCTCAAGAAGCCTCCACTCGCCGCACGATCCATCATTTTACTCAGAGCATCCATCACTAAAATGAATAGCATGAGGGATAAGGGGTCACCTTGCCTGAGCCCCCTGGAGCTGCCAAAGAAACCACACGGGCTACCATTAACCAGAACAGAGAATCTGACTGAGGAAATGCAGAACTTGATCCACCCCCCATCTTTCCCCAAACCCCATCCACTTCATAATGAAGTCCAGGAACTCCCAATTGACATGGTCGAAAGCCTTCTCAAGGTCCAACTTGCACAGTAAGCCGGGTTCTTTATTTTTTCTTCTGGAGTCTACAAGTTCATTTTCCACCAGAGCAGCATCCAGGATCTGCCTATCTTCCACAAACGCATTCTGGGAGGGCGAAACAGACACATCAAGAACTTTCTTGAGTCTGTTGGAGAGCACTTTAGAAATAATCTTGTAAATGCTCCCTACTAGACTGATAGGCATGTAGTCTCTGATACAAGATGCGCCTTCTTTCTTAGGCACAATGGTAATAAAAGAAGCATTGATGCTTCTCTCGAAAGCACCATTCACGTGGAAATATTTGATGGCTTCCATCAACTCCCCCTTAATGGTGTCCCAACAGAGCTGGAAAAAGGCCAAGGAGAAACCATCAGGCCCGGGGGCCTTATCACTAACACAACTCGACACAGCATCGTGCACCTCCTCCTACTCAAAAGCTCTTTCTAGCCTCTCATTGTCTCCCTCCCCTATGTGGTTGAACTCTATTCCCCCAAAGTAGGCCTCCAATCAACTTCCTCTTTGTATAAGTTCTCATAAAACCCCACTATCGCCCATTTTACCTCCCCCTCTCCCTCAATCCTCACCCTATTCACAACTAAGGACTCTATGAAGTTTCTTCTTCGATTTGCAACCGCAACCCTGTGGAAAAACTTGGTATTCGAATCCCCCTCCTTTAGCCAGAGCGCTCTTGATTTTTGTCGCCAACTAGTCTCCTGAGCTATTGCTAACTCGACTATTTCCCTCTTAACCTCCCCCAATCTCACTTTCTTAGATTCATCTAGCCCCCTCGCCCCTTCCCCTCTCTCTAATTCCCCCAATTCATGCATAAACTCCCTCATTTTGACCTCCACCCCTCCGAAGACCTCCTTATTCCACCTAATAATATCTTCCTTGAGCAATTTGAGTTTCTTCGACAGACGGAATGAGGGTGACCCTGATACCCCGTAGCTGGTCTACCATTCTTTCACTTTGTCACCAAATCCTGGCATTTTCAACCACATGTTCTCGAATCGGAAGGGAGCACGCACCCCCTCCCCTTGCATCCATCTAGCAAGATAGGCAAATGATCCGAAGTCATCCTAGGTAAAGGAATCTGCAACACATTCGGCACCAACTCATCCCAGGAGGGCGATATCAGAAATCTATCGAGTCTAGACCTTGAGTTGGAATCCTCCGCCCTGGCCCAAGTAAAATTTTCCCCTGACAGAGGAAGATCAATGAGAAAGTGATTATTGATGAAATCAGAAAACTTCTCCATGGCCCTTGAAATCAAATTGCACCCTAATCTCTCCTCCGAAAATCTTATAGTGTTAAAGTCTCCCCCTAGAACCCATGGAATGTCCCATTCTCCTATAATATTGGCCAGTTCCTCCCAGAAAGATACCTTGGACCCTTCCCCTACCGGACCGTACACTCCCCCAAAACCCCACTCCACCCCACTCACTCTATCTTTGACTAGAGCTACTAAGGAAAAAACTCCCTTCCTAATCTCCTTTACCTCCAAGCTTATATCATCCCACATAAGTAGAATGCCCTCGGCACTTCCCGCTGCTGGGACCCTGTCATTTTACACCCAACTACCTCCCCAAATACTTCTCGCGATCACATCCGACAAAACTTCTATTTTGGTCTCCTGAAAACAAACTAGGTTGGTACCCCACTCCCTAACTCCCACTTTGATGATGGCCCTTTTGTTTGGGTCATTCATCCCCCCTGACATTCCATGATAGGATCTTAACTTCCATAAGCAACAATAGCCCCCATTTCCCCATCCCCCCCAGCCGAGGTCCCTTTCTCCCTGTCACACACTCGACCCCTTCTCTGATATACCACTACATCCCTAAGTTATTTTGCTTAATACCTTTACCCAACTCCCTCCCTGCGCCTTCGTAACAAGGTTGTTGCTCAATCTCCCTCAACAGTTCTAGTACCCTATCTTCCTTCCCTTCAAAAGAAATACCTAAGAACTTCTCAAAGTTTAATAGTTTATCCTCCATCCAGAAGGACATAACCCCTTCTTTAATCCGTGACGAAATTAGACATGCGTCTTCTGTAATTACCTTTTCCTTGCCCCTACCGGAGGAATGCAAGACCATAGCATTGCTAGCAATAGGAACTCTGGGTGTTGGGTGGATCTCGTCGTTTCCTTGAGAGACACCAACCTCTAAAATAAATGTCTCTCTGGGAGTGTATCATGATGGAGCCCTTGGCGGCATATTAACTGGTATTACTGGCCCGCCACTGACATCAATTGGGGCAAGCGCAGCAATCTCCCCAGAAGAGGAAGGAGATTGTATTATAACCTCGGCACAGCTAAGCACAGGGGGAGATGAGGGGGCAATGGAGCTGGGTCCATTAGAGGCGGGGGGCCGTGGAATAACACCACCAGCTTTAGCCGGTGCTGCCCCTGGAGCAGTGGCTGAAGAGGGGCGTAGGTCACTAGTTCTTGGTGAAGAAATACCATTGTATAAGGCATCATTGGCAGAAGAAGGAGGAGTGACTGCTCCCATGTGTTTAGGAGCCTTATCGGACGCAACTTGATATAATGTGGGCCTCTTTGGATCAATTCTAATAGAATTGGGGAAAGTTGCTGGGCCCATGTATGGAGGCCCAGGCCTATACTTGCTGAAATCTTGCCCGACCCTATGATAGTTAAAAGAGGACCGACCTATTTTCCCTTTCCGGCCCGCATCACTAACACATTCACGTCTTTTCCTCTTGTTAAAATTTTGTCTTCTTCTCCCAAATTCAATCCTCCCGTCACTTCTCGATCTAACGTCTGATTCCAACTTAGTCCACTGATCCGGTGAGCCCTCCCCTCCCCTCAGAGACTGATTTCCCCTTCCCTCCCTTCTATTTGATCTTCCCTTTCCTTCCCCCAATATCACAGGCATAAAGATAGGGCGAAATTCAGGGCTCAACCAAACCCTATAACTCAAATAGCCATCTTCCACCACAGTGGAGACAGGAATTCTGCCCCCTTTCCTCACCACAATCCTTACTCGCGAGAGATCGTGTAAGCTGCAAGTGATATCAATAAAACCCCCACAGATTTTTCCAACCTTCTTGAATAGTTCAAGACACCAGAGATGCACCGAGAGACCCACCATATTGACCACCAATGTTTAGCCAGTGAAACGAGGGTCGAGACACCCATCATGCTCCACCCATCTGTCTAACTTTGAGAAATTCCCATCGAACCACCTGTTTCCTTTGACAAGGATTTCTAAAGCTCGAGACTCGTTGACAAATAGAAAGAGATATTGTGTGTCCCCCAGTTGCGATATTTTCACCCCGTCCTTGACGTTCCATGCCTCTGCTGCCCAGTTCCTAACAGCCTCTGGAGAACCAACCCATTTGGAGAAAGACCCAATCAAACAAGATTCCAAGAAATCTTTACGCCTGAGAGTGTGCTCCTCGGACAGCGAGAAGTGCGGCTCCTGCCCTACGTCAAGCTTTCGCTAGCATCTTTCCCCAAGTTCTAGGGCCGGCCAAGATGCAGCTTTCATGAAAGACATGTTTTCCATTTTTCTAGATTCTAGGGAGAAGTAGGAGCTTTTCTCTGTAGAGTCCATCATAGCTAAACCAAAAGCCTCGCTAGGAGACTGACTGAAGAAGAAAAAAAGAGAGGGAGTGAAATCTGGCCCGAAAAATCTACCTCTATCGCCGGAAAATAGCAAAAGTGGTCGGAAGTTGGAGGTTGGTGGATGGGTGGGGTCGGAATAGTCTCGCAAAGAGGCTGTCTGAAGAAAAAAAGTTGAGATCTGGCCTGAAAAGGCGTCACGCGCCGGCTCGTGGGTTAGAGGTGGTCGGAGCTCTGCCGCGCATGACGGCGCATGAGGTGTCGGATTCCGGTGATTCTATCCGGGGTAGTGTCGCGACAGGGTTGGCTCTCGGATGGTGGTGGTGAAGTCCTAGGATTCATGATTCGCGACAGGGTTGGCTCTCGAAAGTGCTTTCTTCCCGTGCGACATCTGAAGTTTGAATGATTCTGCTCAATACTCGTACTCATATGTTTCTCCTGAGTAGTTTCCTGTAATTCTGTTACCTTTGTATTATGCAAGAAAGAAGCTAATTGTCTCTTTTAAGACCTAACTCATGTTTTAGATTGACCAAATGAGCCACCAGAAAATTAATGACTCATAACTTCATTGAAACATCTCAGAACTGGTTCCAACTCCAGTATGTGCTAATTGCCCTACCAGCGTCCAAGCATTCTAAGCAAGGAATTGCCTTTCAAGGAAAGTTTCGTTTGGTTTTCCAAATGATGGTATCAGTACATAAGCCTTCGTTAATGTTATGTTCCTAAGCTTGAGGAGCTACTCTGACATATACTATGCAAAGCACCCAAATGTTTCGCCTAGCGGTTAGTGAAGTGGATGTAAAACATTGAAGATTAGAGTCCACTTCCTATGTAACATGACTATAGTTTTATATTTGAACTCTTTTAACGTTATACTCGAATAATATATTTTTGTTATCAAGCTTTTCTGCATAATATTTAAAACTTACAATCAACAATTAGAATAAATTAAAAATAATAATTGAGAAAGAGATAGATGGATATGAGAGAAAGAAACGAAGACTACCAGATAACTTCAGTAATTGGAGACAACGCTAAAAATCACAATAAGACATATTTCTTCCTTTATTGAGCTAGCTAAATAGTATCAATTTTATTATTTTCTAGAATTTATATTTCTTCTTTAATTGTTATTTTAAATTCAAACACAATGCTTAATAATATTTATATAGATTTTAAAAAATGCATATTCATTGATATGCGGTACATGCGCAAAGGGCGAATTATTGAGCTGGTGTAAACACTGAGTAACTTTTATCATTTCTATATACGTATATATGCATTCTATATTAAAAGCACGAAGCCCTTTAGCGAAATGACATTCGCCTTTTTTACCTTTTAATAATAAGTTTCACACTAAACAAAATAGTTATTTAATTATTTTCCTAAAAATATAATTATTTTCCTAATTCTTAGGATTTGAAAACAACTAAAATTTATTATTGAATCCTTCCCAATTTGAATTAGATAAGAAGTCTTAATATTTAAACTTTAAATTCTATTTAGATTCTACCACTTTAATTGGAATAAACACATCAAATTGAGTACTAACGTAAATATTTGAACTTTTACAAAAAGTTATGTACCTTACATAAGTAAACATATATACAAATTATAGCTAAATATGTAATATATGAGTTCTAAAATAAAAGCACACTCATAATGCTGCATATTTATAGGAAGATACATAGTGCAAAGTTTCTTCCTAAATTGAGTAATTAGATAAATAGGATATAATAATAATTATTTTTAAAAACTTATACCTTTTTTTTTAAATTTCCTTTACAATAATTCAAACACAATTTAAAATTTAAATTTGTGTAATCTTTTAAAATTTTATACTCATTAATACAAGGTACACGCATAACGTTAAAGATATATATATAAGGTGACTGATATTTGAAGAAGATAAAGAAATAGGTAACTGTATTCTTGAATAGAGTAGGAAAATGAGGAGAAAAAAGCTGTCGACGGCTTGTTTGGATGGTTGTTACCCATTGTTGTATTGTATTGTCATCCCAAAACAATGTTTGTTTTAATTTTTTATTTAAAATTGATTGCATTGTGTTGTTAAATTTGTTGTTTCGGAACAACGAAAAGTCTTATTTTATGAAACAACGGATTTAATGTGGTGGGATTGTTTCCTATTTTTCTTTCCAATTATGTCCTTACTTATTATTTCATAATTGTATTTTACCCTTACTTTTTTTCTTAAATTTTAACTCCAAATCTCCAACCTGTTGACCTACTTTGTCTCCGTCCGTCTTCTAGAGTCCGAGGGCTGCCCCTCTTCCCCTCACCCTCCTTTCCCGAATATGAACCTTGAGTCATCAAAGCCTTTCTGACTCGGCCTGGCCTGGTCGCCCTGCGTTCTTTTCATTCAAATTTCCAAATCTACATTTGTTTCTTTGTCTCTTTCCATTATTCCTTTTTTTTTCTTGCTTATGATAGTTACAGCTTGTTTGGATGATTGTTATCTGTTGCATTATATTATATTGTATTATTATTATTCCAAAATAATGTTTGCTTTGATTGTTTATTTAAATTGATTGTATCGTATTGTTAAATCTATTGTTCCGGAACAACCAAAAGCCCCATTTTATGAAACAACCGATTTGGTGTGGTGGGATCGTTTCCTATTTTCTTTTCGAATTATGCCTTACTTGTTATTCCATAATTCTATTTTATCCTCCAAATCTCCAACCTATTGACCTACTTTGTCTTCTTCTATCTTCTCTAGAGTTGGTTCCCCCGTTCTTTTTATCCAAGTCTCCGGTCGATTCTTTGTCTTCCATAATTTTTTTGTGCTAATTATTACATTTCGACAAGGTGGGTTGCTCTGATGATAAGTACCCTCCACTTCCAATCAAGAGGTTGTGAGTTCGAGTTACCCCAAGAGTAAGGTGGGGAGTTCTTGGAGGGAAGGATGCCGAGGGTCATTTGGTTGTTGTTGTTGTTAATTATTACATTTCAGGTTTTTGCTCTTGTTTCCAAGCTACGTAATTAATGATAAATTAGTAGAAAGAGGTTTTCTTAAATTATTTTTATGTGTAATTGTTGATAAATTTTATTTAAAATAATTGCGAATATTTTAGTAAACTTATCAGTTACATTACAGTAAGATACAATCAAAACAAACAACAAAAATGTTATTTAACAACAGCAAGCGATATAATCTATTCAAACGTTGTATCCATAAAACGATACAATACAATATAATACAGTACAATACAATATATTATAAAACGATGAGGAACAATAATCCAAATATACTGTTAACCTTTTTCTTCCGGTTTTTGCTCTTGTTTCCAAGCTACATAATTGGTGATAAATTAGTAGAAAGTGATTTTCTTAAATTGATAAGTTTAATATTTAATTGAGGGTATTTTAGTAAACCTATCAGTTACAATACGATACGATACGATCAAACCAAACAAAAATATTATTTAACAATAACAAACAATACAATCTATTCAAACGTTGTATCCATAAAATGATACAATACGATACAATATACAATATATTATAAAACGATGGGTAACAATGATCCAAACTGAGTGTTAGTACAAGTCGATACTAGCACTCTTTCCCAGAACGATTAGCAGGAGCAAATTTAATGTTTCCTAATTTATTTAGGGTAATAATGTTTTGTAACGAACTAATAAGCCAAACATAAATGACTAAAACATTGAAAGTATTGAAAAACCTAATGGAGTATTGTTATTTACCCATTACTAAATAGAGCTTTTGTGTAGTTACTATTATCAAGTCAGTTAGAAGATATTTACAAATAAGCCTTTTAAAATGTGAATTTTATAATTCTGAAAATAAAATAAAGGGGGGTACAATTTAAACTTTCTTTTTGTATGAAATTGATACGCACCAATTTTACCATTTGCTATTAAGTAAAATTAGCTGTTGTCGCATTATCCTCAATTCTCCCGAACTCTGCTCCTCTTCCCATGCATGTCCACTCCCTCTGCTTCACTCTGATCTTTCTTCAAACATACCCAATTTTGATTCCATTTTTTTCGACTCATTCTTCTCTTCATGCTTTCGTTCTTCCCTTGTTTACAAAATGAAGCTTTTCCCAATTTCCTCTGTCTTTCTTAAAAAAGAAAAAAGAAATCTTCTGAAATAGAAAAGTCTGTGGAGTTGATGAATTCAAATCTTTTTGCATGTTTTTGAAATTAAAATATTGTCATTAGACAACTGACTCTGTTTTGGAATTAAAATTTAGTACTCCTACTAGATTTGATTACATGGACGAAAGCAAAGACGATGATGTGCATGCATGGGATCAGAATCCGAGTAGCATACAACCTGTTCGACAAAATGTTCAATCCAAAAGCCAACAGCTGAGAACATATACGGGGACGCACGACAAGCGTGGGCCCCACCAGCACCAGCTCCGCAATAATCGCAGCCTCGATAATCGCATCATTAATCACAATCATAATTATGGTTTGCCGCAAGAGGATTATTTATCAAATGATATTAAAGGCTCCTCTGATTTGGTTAATCAAAAGATTGAAGGTATTGGGCTGGCGGCGGATGGTTCAGATGATAAGAATCATGAATTGCCATTGCCGGAGTTTGAAGAAACTGGTGGTGGACTTGGAATCTTTAAAGTCCCAGTTCGTGCCCCTCTTCATCCTGCACGTCCTTCTTACCTTGAGCTCAGGCCACACCCCCTCAAAGAAACCCAGGTGAACAAAATTACGAAACAAAGACTTTTGAAACTTGTAGTCTAAAACAAGAGTAATAGACATTTGTATAGCTCAATATATCATTGAGGATAGAATAGAAAGTTTATAAGTTAAACTGTTTCCAAATATAAAATGTGTCATCATGCTCAATATTTTTATAGAGGAAATCCAGTGGAAGATGTTTTACCTTGGGGAATTATTTGGTTGTTCATTAACCTATCTCACATATAGTACAGCTATTAGACAATGGGGGAGTCAGAAATTTATGTAAAGGGATTTAAAAAAAATTAGAACGTCAGACCTGAGATTTGAACCTGTGCCTAAAGCAATTTTTGGACCCCTTTGCCACTTCATTCTAACCACAAAAAAAAAAAAAAAAATCATTTTTACCCTATTTGCACTGTGGATTTTTTCAACGAAGGGGATTCAGCTGTACCCCTTTCCTTGACCTAGTTCCCCCTGGGTATTAGACGGAGGGCAGGGTATGATGATGGTGCTCTGTTATTATTTTTGAGCATTAAGGTTAACAACTAAGATACACATGTTGGTTAAAACAAGTGATATGGGATAAGAGTTTGAAATATCTGTAAAGGAAAATGACACCCACTCATAAGTGACGAAATAATTGTGTCTTTTGGTGAAAATATTTTCTTTAGAGAAAACAGTTTACAAATACTAGAAACTGAAATATTCAAGAAACATGATACCAAACACATCCAGTGTACTGTGTTTGTTGATAGAAACAAGTGTACATGTTGGAAACACAGTTTTGAATGTGCATTGTCCCAAAAAAAAAAAAAGACGAAGTCAGGAATCAGTTAAAAAATATTTAAAATGGATGGATATTTTTTTAGATGAGTAATGCATGCACTTCTGTACCTTTTTTTCCTTTTTATCTTTTTCTCTTTTCAAAATTTTAATAACAATACAGGTTGGGAAATTTTTGAGGACCATTGCCTGTACAGAGACACAACTGTGGGCAGGACAAGAATCTGGGGTAAGAGTGTGGAATTTTTCAGATCAGTATGAGCCTGGAATGGGAGCTGGAGGTCGTGCAAGGAGAGGGGATGAGGATGCAGCACCATTTTATGAGTCGGCTGATATGTCACCCACATTATGTTTGATGGTTGATTCTGGGAATGAGTTGATCTGGAGTGGGCATAAGGATGGCAAGATTAGGTCTTGGAGAATGGACCAGCCTAGTTCTGATGACTCCCCTTTCAAGGAAGGCCTCTCCTGGCAGGCTCATCGTGGTCCCGTTCTTTCAATGGTGATATCTTCTTATGGTAATGTCTAGTTTTTCCTTGTTCACGTTTTCAATTCATATATTAAATTAACCTATGATCCTAGTCAATGTTTATCATTTTGATCACCCTATTTAACTTCTATTGTTATCATACTCAAAAAAAAATAAAAAAAAATTCTATTGTTATCTTGTCTTACTGGTCTACTTCATTGACCTTATCTTAGCTTTAATTGTGCTGAAATAATCTTTTGCTTCTGATAGTGTTCCAAGAACAATATATCATAACTACTCACTTCTTGGAGAACAATATATCATGACTGCTCACTTCTTGGTCCAGGTGATATATGGTCTGGGTTTGAAGGTGGTATCATAAAGATTTGGCCACGTGAAGCAGTAAACAAATCTCTCTCTCTATCACCAGAAGAAACACACATGGCTGCTTTACTCGTGGAAAGGTCATTCGTTGACCTTAGAAGCCAAGTTACAGTTAATGGTGTATGTAATATCTCGTCTTCTGACGTAAAGTGTTTGCTCTCTGATCATGTAAGAGGAAAAATCTGGGCAGCTGGATCTCTATCCTTCTCGTTATGGTATGTTCCTCTACATTGCTTCCAGATGAACATGATGTATGTATTTGCTTAATGTTAATTCATAAGGGAAGAGGTAAAACTTTCTTTATTGGTTAATTGTTTAGCCACTAATTACCCTGATAGTTGGACAACTGCAGGGATGCACGGACTAGGGAACTCCTGAAAGTGTATAATATAGACGGTCAGATTGAGAATGGGGTTGATATGTCATCGATGCCTGACCAAGCAGTGGAAGATGAGAGGAATGTCAAGCTTGTCTCCAAATCTAAAAAAGAAAAGTCACAAGGAAGTAACTTTTTCCAGCGTTCACGCAATGCTATAATGGGAGCTGCAGGTGCTGTACGTCGAGTTGCAACAAAGGGGGCAGGGGCATTTGCAGAAGATGTTAGGAAAATAGAGGCCCTTGTGCTTGCATCTGATGGGATGATTTGGAGTGGATGTTCAAATGGCTTACTTGTGCAGTGGGATGGAAATGGCAATCGTTTGCAAGATTTCCATCATCATCCTTGCGCTGTTCTTTGCTTATGTGCTCATGGTTCTCGAATATGGGTTGGCTATGTAAGTGGTATGGTACAGGTCCTGGACCTTGAAGGGAACTTGCTAGCTGGTTGGGTTGCTCACAACAGGCCTGTAATAAAAATGGCAGTCGGGGATGACTATGTTTTTAGCTTAGCTAATCATGGAGGTATACGTGGATGGGCCCTCGCCACTCCAGGACCTATTGATAACATATTACTATCAGAAAGAGCTGAGAAAAAATATTTATACACCAGACAAGATAATTTTAGGATTTTGGTTGGTACGTGGAACGTTGGTGAAGGAAAAGCATCACAGGAAGCACTCGCAACTTGGCTGGGTTCTGCAATTTTGGATGTTGGGATTGTAGTAATTGGTTTGCAAGAAGTAGAAATGGGAGCAGGTTTTCTTGCAATGTCTGCTGCAAAAGAAACTGTAAGCTATCAAAGCACACCCTTTACATCTTGTAAAGAAAATGGACCTTGCGCCTAACTCAACCTCAAAAGCTAGGTCATGAGGTGAGGATTGTCCAAGATAATATAAGAAAACAATAATTCATTCCCTCACCCAATGTAGGACATTCTAGCCCCTGCATGCCCAGGACTAGACATTTGGAGCGTGGAAAATATAACATGGGAGTCCAACATTGGGTAACTAGAGAGTTGAGATGAGGCTAGGTCTAATATCATGCAAAGAATGTACCTTGGGCCTAACTCAACCTTAAACTAGCTCATGAGGTGAGGGGTTATCCAAATCCATATAGGGAAACAACATCTCATTCCCTCCACCAGTGTCCCAAAAACTAATTAAAAGGGAAAAGGAGACAAAGGCCAAAGCATTGACTGAAGAGAGGGCAAAGAGATATTCGCCTTTGACTTCTTCTCCGCTTACTGACAGAGACATGCTAACACGTTTTATAGGTATCCTAGCCGATCTAATTGAAACACCACCAGCAACTGGTAATTTTGGCATTCAGTAGAAAACAAAAAGTAATTAAAATACTTGAGCTATCTATTATTCAGGCCCAAAAAGTCAAGAATCCATTAGCTAAAAGATTTGACAAGATACAATGTCTATTCTGTCTCTAATTGGTTATCAAATACCTGAGCATGATTAAGAGATTTGCGGACATGGTCTACCATTGTATGTATCCTGTAGGTAGAATCTTAGATCCACTAAAGGAACTTTTGCATTTCAAGAAGCAATCATTGAGCACAGAAAAGTTGATACTCATTGGCTTTTCTTCTTTTTTTAATTGTTTCTATTACATAGGGGTGTCAGGGAAGGGCAGGAAGGGCGGGGTAGTGGGAGTCAGACCCACACCTATTGTGTGGGAGACTCCCACTTACCACTAGGCTATAAGCCTTGGTGATGTACTGGATGGCTTTAAATGCTCAATTTAGTTAGCAAGACTTGATCTCTTTAGCATCTCTTTTAATAGTTCCATGTCTATCATTAATTCAATTTTGTATTTGATATTACTGATAATTGAGGATACTCATATTGGCAACCATGTGGACAGTGAAACCTTATACTTTCCTGATCTTGTCTAATGTGCATAGCATTATCCTGCAATGTCAACTATAGGTAGGACTAGAAGGAACTTCTAGTGGGCAATGGTGGCAGGATGCAATAGGAAAAACTTTGGACGAAGGATCAACTTTCGAAAGGGTAGGATCAAGGCAACTAGCTGGCTTGCTTATTGCTATCTGGTAAGAACATATGATGGTTATTTTAATGAGCTATTCTCCATTCTTCAAGCTGAAATGAAAGTTGTGCCTCAAAAACCCCATTCTTCGTAAAACTTCGTATTTCGGACTGAATTGGCTGAAGTATTTCTTCCATTGACTCCTGCCTATTCATACTACTAAAATATTATGTTTATTAACACCCTTTAACTTACCGCTACTATTTTGGGATTGAGGTGCAATTGATTTATTGATTGGTAATCTTTAACTTAGGGTGAGAAAAACTCTTAGAGCACATGTGGGGGACCTTGACGTTGCGGCAGTTGCATGTGGTTTAGGACGTGCGATTGGTAATAAGGTAAGTATCTCTTCATGTTAAGAGGTATAGCAAATCATTGATCTTGTCCAAATTACAATTCATCAAACTATTTAAGTAGTCAAATTGGACAAAATTCTAGGTAGTCATTCAAGGTGAGGTAATGAAGATGATTGAGACACTACTTAAGAAAATTAAGGGCTTCGTCTTCTAGTCTAAGTTATTGTCTTTCCCTCCTTGAAAAGGGAAATGAACTGGCTGGCACAATGTTTTTATGGTTATACAATTATAATGCAGGGTGGAGTTGGTCTGCGGTTAAGAGTACTTGATCGGATTATGTGCTTTGTGAACTGTCACTTTGCAGCACATTTAGAAGCAGTCAACCGCCGCAATGCTGATTTTGACCATATATATAGAACAATGGCTTTCACTCGATCTTCTAACCTTCTGGACAATGCTGCTGGTATGCTGCGATACCTGTTTTTGACTTGCTCTCTTGTCTTCTCCACATATTTACTGTGGCTGCTTTACTCTTCTGGTCTGCCATGGATCCTCTCTCTTGCAGCTGGTGTTTCATCTGCTGCTCAAATGCTTCGTGGTACAGATGTATGATGCAGTATTTGTGTTCATCAGTTTCATACTATCTTTACAATTGAACTAACGCTTAACATCCTCTATAAAAGGCTGCAGCAATTAGTCCTGATGAGGGAAAGCCTGACCTTGCTGAAGCTGATATGGTGATTTTCTGTGGTGATCTTAATTATCGTCTTTTTGGAATATCTTATGACGAAGCAAGGGACTTTGTCTCGCAAAGATGCTTTGAATGGCTTAGAGAGAAAGATCAATTAAGAGCAGAAATGAAAGCTGGCAAAGTCTTCCAAGGGATGCGTGAAGCAATCATCAAATTTCCTCCAACTTACAAATTTGAAAAGGGGAAACCAGGATTAGGAGGTGAGATATATTTGTAATGATTAACATGTGACTCAACATCTTACTTTCTTACACTTTGTTAAGTACTAGTTAAACTGTTTTTTTTGGTGTGTTCTAATGACAAAGATATATCCAAGAACCAGTTCGAGATTGCCTTTGGATTGTATTTCTTATTGCATGAAATGTCAAAAAGGACTGAAAGATGTTTTCTCTTTCCACCTTAGGATATGATTCTGGGGAGAAGAAACGAATTCCAGCTTGGTGTGACCGAGTGCTATATCGAGATAGCCGGGCAGCTCCTTCTATGGAGTGCAGTTTAGGGTGCCCTGTAGTTGCCTCCGTTTTACAGTAGGTTTTCTCAAGGCTCAGTAGGCTCTTTCTTGCTTCATGTAGAAACTAATTTCTCTTATGTGATAGGTATGATGCTTGCATGGAAGTGAACGAAAGTGATCATAAGCCCGTAAGATGCAAATTTAACATTGAAGTTGCCCATCTTGATAGATCAGTAAGGAGACAAGAGTTTGGAAAAATTTTCCGGTATAATGATAAAATCAGGTCTTTATTGGCAGAACTGCGTTATTTACCTGAAGTAGCTGTCAGCACCAGCCAGATATTTCTTCAGAATCAAGAAGCATTCAGCTTAATAATTACCAACAGAAGCAGACAAGATAATGCTTTCTTCCAAATCACTTGCCAAGGTCAATCAGCTATCTACGAGGACAAACAAAAATCAGAGAATCGTCCCAAAGGTTCTTTTGGCTTTCCCCGTTGGCTTGAGGTGATTTCCAAGGCCATGGCTTATTGAACAATCACTCTTCTCGAGTCCCAAGAAAAATATTTTTTGGTGAATTTACTTATCCATCCGAAACTTCACCGGTCATGAAAAGAGCCTAAAAATAGATTCAAGCTTCAAGGATTGTTTGTCCCGTATTTTTTTCAATTCTTGGCTTTTTACATCATAATTATAGAGTGTCATCATAAAATGGATAAAGGCGAAACTCCCTCTACATAATACATTTTGTAACATGTTGTAAACGACGGAAAAAGCATACTTAATCCAGGAACCTGAGCTCATATACTTTACTTTCTATACTAAAATAGAAAATTAGCGTTTTATACTACTCTGGACTAAAAGTAAACCTCTTCTGCAAGCAATGCCTGCTTATAAGTTTGTCTGATTCAGGTCACACCTGCGGCTGGCATGATCAAATCTGATCAAGATGTTGAGATCTTGGTACGTCAAGAAGATTTCCATAATACAGAAGATACTGCAGATGGTATTCCACCAAGAAAATGGTCTGACGACACAAGAGAAATGGAGGTGATTTTGATGATCAATGTGAAAGCCAGTCGCTCAACTGAGGTGAGAACACATCAAGTACACCTCCGCTGCAGTTTCTCAGCTAATGCAGTATGCGTGATTTCAAGAAGCAGTTCCAGAGGAAATGAAGGGAGCTCCCACCAAAGGTCAAACAGTTCCAGAAGAAATGAAGGGAGCTCTCACCACAGGTCAAACAGCTCGAAAAGAAATGAAGGGAGCTCGCACCACAAGTCAAACAGTTCCAGAAGAAATGAAGGGAGCTCCCACCACAGGTCTGCTCTTCAACATGTGGGGAGTGCGTCTGACATGATGAATGACCATCAAGGCTTTCATCGTACCTGATATCTGCATGAAAGCCTATAAACAAAAACAAAACAATTGCACCACAAGGGGGTTCCAAGCTATTTTCTCTGATGTAAAAGGTTGGGATTCCCTTTGCTGACAATACGTGATAGATCTTGATGTATATACTCATAAGATGATTAGTGTGGAGCTTGGTATCCAGCTCAGAAATCTGGGCATAGAGTATTCATTCCCTCTTCCATTTTTGCAGTAGAACTAGGTTCCTAGATTTTTTATTGTTACTTTTATCTCAAAATTATATGATAAATTTTGCATTTTTGATCAGTCGAAAGCTGTTTATGGTTCACCAAAAGACTACTTGGTTGTAGATATGCATGATTCTTGCCAATTCTTTATTGTACAGTTCTTTTTTTGACTAAGCTGTTCTCAGTCGTGTTACATTCATGTTACATTCAGAGAATGGCTGCTCTGCAAGTCTCTTGCCCTGCATATATGCTGATATGCATGCCAAGAAACATAAAAGATGCTGGATATATTGTGATTCTGGTACCTCATTGTAATTACCACCTCATGTCTAGAATCGAGATACTCTAGATGGGGAAGAAAGAAGGAAGTAAAAAATTGTTAGATGATGCATATAAGGTAAATCATGAATGAAAGCACGAAACTTTATCTTGATTTGAGTTCTTCTTCCATGGTCCAGGACCATGCCTAGTTGACTCATCCGAAAACTGAATACACTACCTCAACCAAACAGTGCAGTCTCATCAGCTCAAAATCATGTCAAAGGGGAGAACGAAGAACGTAACAGGTGGACCAACTTTGAAGGATGGAGAGCTCATTCTTGGTGTTGTCGAAATTTGGCATCATTCAGTGACACTTCCATTCACGTGACCGACTTGTCTGGAAAGGAATCCATGGTTCGTATCACTGATGGTATGAAGGTTTCTAGCTGATAGGTATGTATCTTCTCCAGAGCTGTGCTTGTAGCCAAAATGTTGTTTATTGGATCCGAAGTGTTAGCACTACAAAGGATGAGGCTGAGGTTATTCGTGGCGACTCTAGGGTCATTGGGTAAAGTCTAGTCGCTGAAACTTATTCGTGGCAATAGGTGGAAACAACGCTACAAACACCTAGCTTTGGTGGTCAGCGCTCTCAGGTCTTATGCTCACTGCGTTAAAAAAACAAATTGACAATAGAAGTGACATTTATATTGTACATGAAATTTTACTTCTTTTAGCGTACATTCCTGGACTTCTTTATATATATACACACACATGCGCGCACACACACACTAAGAAAGGCTGCTGGCACAAAAAATACTCGAGAGAGAGAGAATGGCCTGCGCCTCAATCTTGCTAAATGCACAAACTAGAAACTCTTAGCCAACTGAAAATAACCGGCAAAATTAGGACAAAATGGGTTCCCAATGTTCTGCCTAAATACTGTTACATGATTCTTGGAGTTGGAGAAGTTGCTCAAACTAGAGATTCTGCTCCTTTAAAACCTACTAATTATCAAACAAGCTCCATGTTGTTCTCTTATTCTACAAAATTAGAAGTGCGGGTTAACAGCTGAAGCAGGCGCCTCTTCGTCGACATCTCTGCTTGCCGCTGGAGGATATCTTGGTCATTCAAAAAGGATTTCAAGTCGCTGCAACTCGCTTCAGCTTTGCCTTTATCCTTTGCGTTTTCTGGTCACTTTTCGTTTCCACTTAGCTACCTTCTTCCTACTGCTTTCCGCATCACCTCTCACCAAAATTCCTTCTGCTTTTCGCATAATCTATCACCAAAAGTTCTCCAGTAACGCAATCGACGTTTGCAGTGCTTATTGGTTTGAAAAGCTCTTCTCTTTTCCCCTGGTTTAACCCTAGATCCATTTACCCTCTAATATTCTCAACTGTTGCTGGGTTTCTATTGTTTCCTCCAGGATCCAGGTGAATTAATTCAATTTAGCAGTTTAGATTCGATTTATGTATAATATTTGTGTGTTTGTCGAAGCTAAATTTTCAATCTTTGGACCCTAAAACGAACATAAAATTGGGAAGAAAAAAATCCAACCTTTGGTTTCGTGTTTCTACAATTTCTCTTTGTTCCTTCTCCATTGTGTTATCGAAGCAAAAATTCAGTTTTTATAGAAGCACAAAATGGGGATATAACACCTGAGATCATCTTTCAACTTTTGTTTCCAATTGTCACTTTGCATTTAAAATTCTTTTCTGCTGTTGCAATTGTTAACTTTACATGAAGTAAAATCTTGTTAACAACATATAGTTGTCTTTAATTCTATCCCTACAGTTGCAAGGTAATTACTTGGTTAAAACAACTATTTCTTTTACTCTAAGATTTATGTCTATTATGGAGATTTTGATCAACGCTTTCAAATCGATTAAAAGCTACAACAGAATACTTAATCTATCTTGACCATGCTTAGTAGCTATATTAGCAGATATTGCACTGCTGCTTTGATATGATGAAAAGAGGAGAACCAAATTTTTGTTGCTGCTATCTAAGATATTAACTGTGAAATTCATTACTTCTCGAAATCATGTTGTCCGCTGCATTTGGGATCAAGTTTTCGGCTGCTTTGGGTTGATATGTCTGATCTTTCATATTTTTTTGGATACAACAACATTGCAAATAGAGTGATATAGTAGTATTTGTAGCTAGGTAGATAGTCAAGAGAAAAATATCTTTTGTAACTGGAATGAGTAATTGAAGTTACATTCATCAACTGTGGAATAGTTAACTTTTATACACGTCTAAATAGAATATTTATTATGCAGTAAGTTAACCAAAATTTTCTTCGCTTATATCGCAAAAATAATAATTTCTGGTTGACCATGTTCCCAGAAAAAGGTTACTTCTGCGGCGACATCGAAGATTCTCTTCATTGTACATAGAAGGTCCATGTTGAGCTTTCTACTTGATTTGATGTACCTTTCAACACATTGAGACCTCAGCTTCTGTCAAAAGATTATACTTCTTGTTTCAATCTCCTTACTTATGTTTAATATCTCAGAAATTAACATGGAAATATATTGTTCTATAGCCAATATAATACCTAATATGTTTGTCAGAAAACTAATACTTCTTTAACACTGTTCCTATCAATCAAAATTCTATATGTAACATTTTTGAACCTTCTGCCATCTACTTAAGTTCTTGTCATGGATGATAGCATTAGTAATTTGTAAGTATTAGTGCTGGTGACCATAAGTGCAATCTATTAGAATGAAGTGAAAAGTAGTACTACTTGTTAAAAGTAGGACGTCTTGCTAATTTCTTGATGTAACATTGAACTCTACAGTTCTTTTCATTTATCATATTCATGACATGTTTAGTTGTGCTGAGGTACAGGGAAACTTGTACGCTTTATTTGTTTATCCTTTATGTTCTTGTTTTTAATTAAGCTGCCTATTTTTCTTCCATTACATACGCTGCATAAAAATTGATGTACTTGTTCTATTTATTAAAATTTAGCAACTTTCTGTCCTTTTCATTTATTTGCTCCATTGCTTTGTCTCTTCAGTTGTACAATTTGCTCAACTCTCCTTCTACTAAAAATATCCACGTCTTAGCTTTTGAGTCTCTTCAGCTGTACAATTTTCTCAACTCTGCATTTACTAAAAATATCTACGTTTTAGCTTTTGTTGCCTGCTAAATTTCTTTATTTTATCGTACTTTACCAACACTTTATATCAACAATTCATTAGTTTGTTCTGTGTATCGTCTCCGCAATGCATGCTGATGTTCATTGCTGTGTAGTGCATATATTTTATTTGTAAGTTTTGATTTGATTTATGTGAAACTTTTACAGACAAAATTACCAAGATGTCTAGGTTGGGTAAAAATGTGGACTCAATATGCTGGCAAGAAAAAGGAAAACGCCAATGCTCTGAAGAAAGAGGCACCAAAATAAAACAGAGACGCCGTGAAATATATAGGGCGACATCGGATGATAGAAGAGAACTGAACTTATTACAGCGACGATCGACGTATCTTCATTCTAGAACGCAGAAGCCAATCAGTAATTCCACTGAAGTATCAACTTCTTATCAATTTAATGGAGAGTTTGCTGAACAAACAATTGCTCTAAGAGGAGCCTCATCTTCTGTTTTGAGAACAGGTTTGTAAACTAAGATTTTGTTATCCTGAACTGAACTATGAGACATTAACGTTCATAACACCCTTTTTTTTCTTAGAAAATATGTCCACAGTTCAGGATTCCCCTGTTTCTAATAATGTCAAAGATGTCCGTGATAGCTCCTGTATTTTTGAAGTTGGTAAGTGTGGAAGTATGGTGTTCAAATTTGTAGAATGTTTAAACAGCCAGACTTATATGCTTAATTCCTTATATCTTAGGGAACATGCGCTGAACAGTATGATATTACTATGCATAACACTGCAAATAGAGGTTTGGTTTCTTATAGCTTTAAAGTCATTTCAGTCATTTATTTTCCGAGGGTGACATTTTTTCCCTTTGGTTAACCCAAAAACAAACAGGTCGTAGATCTAAAAAATTGGGTCAGTGGAACACTAGTGACTTGCCCAATAGCCCTTATAGACTGAAAACTGTACCGAATTGTAAATTTTGTAGAGCCAAAAGATTTCAATATGAATCACCGAGATTTTGCTGTGATAATGGATCAGTGAAATTGATTCACTATGGACTACCTGTTTAACTCCTAAATCTTTATTTAGGAAACTCTTGAGGAGTCCAAACATTTTCGCACTTATGTTAGATTGTATAACAATATGTTTGCATTTACTTCTCTTGGAGCGAACTATTACAGAGATTTAGCAAGAAGAAATTGTGGTATTTATACATTTAGAGTTCAACGGAAAATGTATCATTTCATAAATGACCTCCTGCCTTCGAGTCAGCCAGCAAAATATCTACAGTTATATTTCTATGATACTGATAATGAACTAGCAAATCGGATGGCATTCTCTGACAAGCTTAACGAATCAGTTAACAGGACTTTGATGGACACATTAAAAGTTAATCCATGCTCTCTCTTTTTTTTTGAAATCTTTAACAGATATCCCAGAATTATCAAACTTCTATATTGCGCTTAAGTCTGACTCTGGTTTAGATCAAAGAACATATAACTTACCAACATCGTCTGAAGTAGCAGCGATATGGATAGAAGATGGAAGTAGTTTCAGTATTTCTCTACCACATATTCGAATTTATACACACAGTAGTAAAAGCCAATTGGTAAATTACTACTATGGTTGTTATGATCCATTGCAGTATCAATTACTATTTCCTTATGGACAGAACGGATGGCATTGTGGTATTAAAAAGATTATGCGAACGAATAATACTATTAGACATGGAACTTATAGTGAAAATGAGCAGCTACCAAGTGTACAAAACATGTATTCAGTTGACATGCTACTTGATATGGAAGCAGAACTTCTGGAAAAAAAGAAACGAAAAAGAAATACTGTCATGCCGTGAGTATTATTGTTACAAGCTCCAAATGAGGGATGGCGAAGAAAATGGAGTTTTACATGCAGGAAGAGTATTCCAACAATACCCAGTTGACGAATTCATCAAGCTTGAGACTCAAATGTTAGATTTCTATTCATTTAATCAAGATTTATTTCGAATTGATGCGTTAGCGGTGATTCTTGATGTTCTAAGACATGGTGAGCGAGAGGCATGCAACATAGGCAGACAAAGTTTTTTACCTGCAAGTTTTATAGGAGGTCTAGAGATATGCGCCAACGATATATGGACGCTATTGCGTTAGTGTAAAATTTTGGGAAACCTGATATATTTTTAACAATGACATGTAATCCATCATGGCCAGAAATAGAAGAACATTTATTGGTAACAGATGAGGTACAAAATAGGCCCGATTTAATTAGTCGAGTGTTTAGAGCTAAGGTAGAGGAGATGAAAACAGATATACTGAAGAGAAATATATTTGAAAAAGTTGTTGCTTTTATGTACACTATTTAATTTCAAAAGTGTTGTCTTTCACATGCCCATTTTTTTATCATACTTAATAACGAATATAAATTGTTAACTCCGGAAGCTTATGATAAATTTGTTTGTGCTGAACTGTCCGACTCTGGTAAGAATGACTACCTGTATTCACTTGTTACTAAACATATGATGCATGGACCTTGTGATAGCTTAAATCTTAAATGTCCTTGTATGAAGAACATGGAATATTGTAAGTTCAAATATCCAAAAGAATTTGTTGATCATATATATAGGGGGAAAAATGGATACCCAATTTATAGAAGGCGAAATAACGGTCAATTTGCAAATATTAGAAGCCAATTTCTTGACAATTCATGGGTCGTTCCTTACAATCCATATCTATTGAGAAAATTTAACTGCCATATTAATGTTGATGTTTGTTCTGATATTAAAGTTGTTAAATACCTTTATAAATATATTTGTAAGGGACATGATAAAATTGCCTTTTTCGTACATGCTGATGATCCAAATATTGAAATAGATGAGATCAAAAAATATCAATATGCTAGATGGGTTTTTCCACCGGAGGCAACTTGGCATTTATTTGGTTTTTCCATTAGTGAAATGACTCCATCTGTTTACCATCTTCAGCTACATCTTGATGGACAATAATTTGTCTCTTTTAAAAGCACACATACCATAAATTCAATTGTGAATAACCCCATGATCAGAAAAACCATGTTGACAGAATTCTTTGTGATGAATAGAGAAAATAAGGATGCAAAGAAGTTAAATTTACTCTTCAAGGAATTTCCGGAATACTTTATATGGTCCAAACAATATAGAATGTGGACACGTTGAAAGCAAGGTGTTGTTATTGGACGTATAGTGACATATCATCCAATAGAAGAAGAAATGTACTATCTTAGATTGTTATTAATGAACATTAGAGGACCGAAATCATACCAACATTTGCTAACCATAAATGGAGTATGTTGCAGTACATTTAGAGAAGCAGCAGAAAAACGAGGCTTATTACAATGTGATAATAACTTAGTTGATTGTATGTTAGAAGCTGTAAGATATCAGATGTGTTATAGTTTGAGACGTTTATTTGCAACACTTCTTGTATATTGTAATCCTGCTAAACCGAAATAACATTGGAATCCATTTGAAGATTCTATGTCCGAAGACTTCAAGATTTTGCCAAACTTAAACTCGAAACAGATTCGTCATATGGCCTTAAACCATATTAATGACATTCTGCATTCAATGGGTCGTGATATAAATGAATTTACACTCACACCAGAAAGAATTTTAGCTTCTGCTGCTGCTAGAGAGGCTCAAGATTCTCATTTTGAAAGAAATATAATTGTTAAAGAAGAGGATTTTGTTACTAGAAACAAAATTGAACAGTGATCAGCGAAAAGCATATGATATAATCCTTGATAGAATATTTAAGAATAAGTGTGGAGCTTTTTTTATTGATGGTCCCGGAGGAACTGGTAAAACCTTTTTGTATCGCGCATTATTGGCTACTGTACGATCAAAAGGATTCGTAGCTCTAGCAACAACAACATCTGGTGTCGTGGCTTCAATTCTTCCAGGAGGACGAACTGCTCACTCCCGTTTTGAATTTCCTATTGATATTGATGAACATTTCTCATGTAATATCAGTAAGCAAAGTTCACTTGCATCATTGATACGAGATGCCAAACTAATCGTGTGGGACGAAGTATCTATGGTCAAAAAATAGCTGATAGAGGCTTTTGATTTACTATTGAAAGATCTAATGGATACAAAGACCCTCTTTGGATGAAAAGTTGTCATCTTTGGTGGTGATTTTAGACAAACTCTCTCAGTTGTTCGGAGTGGAAAAAAAGAAGATTTCATACGAGAAAGTATTATGTTCTGAAATTTGGAACCAACTTGAAAAATTGCGATTATGAGTAAACATGCGAGCAAGAACATATCCTTCTTTCTGCGACTATTTGATGCGAATAGGAAGCGGAAAAGAAAAACTAAATTTTCAAGGTAAGATTGAAATTCCTGATTGTTTCATTGTTCCTTTTATAAGTGAAAAAGAATCATTGAATCTGTTATTTAGAATTACCTATCCGGATTTGTATACATCTACTTGTGATATGTCTTCGACAAATTCTCAGTGTTATTTTAACAACAAAAAATGATTTTGTTGACGAAATAAATGATATGCTCATAACCCAATTTTTGGGTGAATCTAGAACATATGTAGCGTTTGATGAAACTATTGAAATGAATGATCAAAGTCAATATGAAGATTTCTTACATACTTTACACCCACCTGGCTTACCTCCCTATAAATTAACCGTGAAAATAAATTGTCCCGTTATTTTACTACGAAATTTAAACCCCTGCAAAGGTTTATGTAATGGTACACGACTTATATGTTGTAATTTTGAGAGGCATGTCATAAGCGCAAAAATTACAAGTGGTGATTCAAGAAACACGCACGTATTTATTTCGAGAATACCGTTGTTGTCTACACAAGATGAAAAACTACCTGTTCCTTTTAAAAGAACACAATTTTTGATTAGATTATGTTTTGCTATGACTATTAATAAAGCTCAAGGTCAAACATTAGATTTTATTGGAATTTATTTACGAGAGCTTGTTACATGGTCAGCTTTATGTTGCTTTATCACGAGCAAAAAAATCAGGTGCAGTGAAAATGTTGATTCGACCGTCAATAGCTGATAGCAACGATGATCACACAACACAAAATATAGTATATGATGAAATCATTGAAGCGTCCCTGTTGTGAATTGATAGTTATATTATGAGCAGTCATTTGTTTGAGATTTGACCTACAACTGATCAATATTCTGCAAAAATTTGATCGTCAACGCTTTAAAAGTTAAGTTATTATCATTTAGATGCTTACTGAGATTTCTCTGTATCCTGAATCCTTGCATAGAGATTATGAAGTTCTAATACTACTTGGACAGACCAACAACAGTCACGTAAGTGATTTTCCTCTTGAATAGAGGCATCTAATACTTGAAACCTCGCAATTATGAATACGAATACAGAAGAGACGTTATTCTATTATTTTATATTATTTTTTCCTTCACATAAAAAACTGCCTTCTGTGTTCTGTTGGGAATTTTTTGGCAGCCCGAACAACAGGAGAAGAATGTGAAAGGAGCAGAAGAGAAGTGGTCAGTGACAAACATAAAATAGAAACAACAGGATCAGTGTTTCACATGTCTACGAACTCGATATGCCCCGGTTTTTGCCCTTTTAGTTTTCTCAGTAGTTGATTCTATAAACAATTGATGAATGCTCCTCCGGAAGCCACTAGATAACCTGTGAAACCCATACTTGATGAACAGAAACATTCAGCAGGTATATCTCACCGTATAATCTTAGTGACGGAGTGGAAATGGAGATTTGACCTTCGTCCTACTCCTCTTTTTCTTTTAGGTTTCTCTCAAGCATTTCAAATAAATATTAACTTAAAGGAAACACTCCCAAGAAAATATACATCTGAAAATATTCTCAACTGGGATGAACATATTGTACTTAATGTCTCTCCTGAACATACATACATACATCCTTTCCTGCCACAGAATAAGTTAAATATCAGGATTGGCCAAGTTTCTGTATTCCTTTTTATTAAAATCATCTCTTTGTCGGTGCATCTCTTGGAGCAGATAGTTATGGTTTAGTCTTTAAGTCTTCTAGAACATCATTTTATTCATTGTGCAGGCCATCTCTCTATGGCACAATCTGTATTTGCTTAGGTTATTCACTTAGGTCCTATTTCTGCAATAGATGTACAACTCTCCACACCATGTAGTTCTACTTATTTATTTATCACTGGTTTCAAAAGTTGGCTTCCAAAAATGTATTACCACAATAACTTGAAGCTTGAAGCTTGAAGCCAATAGTTTACATTTAGGAATTAGTCATTGAGCTACACTAATAACTTCCGGATTCATTGTGCCTTATTACGCACATGTGCTAAGGCATTTTTTACTTCTGCATTTTTCAGATCAGCTTATTGCCTCGGCCGCAAGCAAAAAAAATTCTGCTTCCTAAGAACACGAAAACTATTAGGGATTGCAGCAACAAGAAGAACAATATCTTGATTTACACACCCACATTGTATATTTTTATTACTTTCATAAAGTTAATTAGTTATATTCTTAGTTTTCAAACATTTTGAATCAAACTGTATAGATTGTGTTTAACTTTGCTTCGCAGTCTGTAAACAAGAGTTCTTTATGTTAAATAGAAAATTAATAAGGTCCTTGGGCCCGGGCACTAGCACCAACTAGTTATCAACTTTCACAGAACTAGCTCATTCTCAGGGCTTGTTCTTCATGTTGGCATAATTCTAACAAATTATGGCAGCTGGAAAAGATGGACCTTCATGATGAGGCAAAAAAAGCAAATATACAACGACACCATTTTGTTTGATGAAGTAAGGAGTTGATCAGGTATATAGGCATAAAAAAGTAAATAGCAGCCATCCCCACATTCTTGTCACAGAGTGCCAATCTGGTGTGCTAGTATTGTAGCCATATAATTAGTCAACTTCAAGAAAGCATGCTTCTCTAAACTGTTGCATTTTCATGAGGAGAAAACTGAAAGATCTGCTAAGGCCTCATTTTGAACTTCTATGGAATATGCAACCCCAGTTTGCAACAATTCAGTGGTTGCAGGAACCCACATTAGAGAATTCTGCGGGGACAGATATAATAGAAATATTATTGAGAATCTATTGAAACTCTCTGCTCATTTGTTCCTAAGCAGCACAGATCCCTTTTGTACTTTCACCATTCTGAATCTGATGCCGTGGCAGAAGTTCTTGGACCTCATGTTTGAGAACTGCATATATTTGCTTATAGTTTTAATTACAAAGCTCCGTTTTTTATGCCATACGCAGAAAGCTGCCTGATTGTTCTTCCTATACTGCATACATCCTCTTGTAGTTCTCATTGCAAAGCTCTGTATCTGATGCCACAGACAATGGGAAAGAACGTGAATGAGTCTCATCTCTTCTAATGCTCCTCAGCCTCGATTCTTCTAGCCTATGTTGAACCACACAATAGCACATGGAGCCAATTGTAGTGAGCATTATTATGCTACCAATCACAGTTGCATAGACAGCAAGCCATCTTTCCTTAGATCCAACTACCACGTAACTAAGAGAGATAAAGGCGATCGAGATGAAGAGGCAAGCTGCCCACATGAGCTTGTTTATCCAAAACATGAGTCGCTTCTTTGCTTTCTGTTCAATCACGACCACGGATGTCTGGACCACGACAACAGCAACTGAAATAAACAAGGCCATACTGTCGAACAAGAAGAAGATTATGAAAGCTGCTTTTCTGCCTACATTTGCTTCGCCAAGTGAAAATCCATCTGTTTTCTCTTCAACATATTGGCCAGGTACAGTGAAGATGGCAGCAAAAGCAACAGTTGCAATAAGGACAGCGACAACTGTTGCATTGTTGATGGCATTATTAAGCCCACTAATGTGGAGCTTCTTCACCTTCAATGCAATTTTTCGTACTCTGAAGCCAGTCTGACGACTCTGTTGGAGCTGGGAGTGCACATCATGTTTTATGTCACTGACAGTCTGCTTCAGTTGCTTTGCAGCACCGGGGGGCTTCCCTTGATCTTTGGAATGCGTAGCTCCGGCCTCTTTCAAAATAGAAACAAGCTCTGGAGTTCCAAACTTTTCTGCAATATCAAGAACCGCTTCTCCAGCCTTATTAATGGCATTGAGATCGATGCCCTCAATTGATATAAGACATTGCACCATCTGGAATTACACATAGCAGAGTTTTATTAGGACGTCGGTTTTTGCTAGATTGAACATGCAAAAGACATTGTACCATCTGCATAGTTTCATACAGACAACTAAAAAGGACACATGAAGTAGGACTTTGGTTTTCCTAGATTAAAAAAAAATTAAAGCCAAAGAATATCTCTCAAAAACTTTCTGTCACTTAAACTGGCCTGAACATCCAATGCACGATTTCGAGCTAGAGACTGCACAGTAGCTTGATTCTTGATGTCCCTATATATGAACATTTTAAACATAACAGCAGAACAAGCCTGCACTTGGAAACATACTTGGGAGCTATATCGCCAAGGTATCATAAATGTAAACACAATAATTTACCAGAGACCACATGTAAACGACCTAATCCCAGAAAAGATGTATTCGGAAGAAACAAGCAAGATAACATTTTGCTTGGTAGTCCTTGTGGTTTCTTTCTTCCTTGTGGTTGAATTAAGTAAGCTATCTTGCTTTTAGGAGGCATCGAAATCAGTTAGCAGTTTACGTCAGCTCTTACAGATTTTAGGTTTAGTGATAAAGAAAATGCAGAATTTTCTGGAAGGAAAAGTGCATTTTGGTGACAGATAAGCTACTTTTCTCTTAAATATATGAGTCCATTTATCAGTTTTAGCTGGAAAATTTTAAAAACGTTCCAACAATTCAAAAGCTTTTCCAGCCTTCAGAAACTAGTAAATAAGATTAAAAATATAGGATAATTATTAAATATTTCTCCAACTTCTACATTAAGTCATCAATGAAGTACCCCTTTTTGGTTGCTCTTACGTCAAACACAGCCATCTAAGATAAGCTACTTCTGAATGAGGAACTTATCACGTACGTACAAAGAATGCAACTTATGTGGGTCAAAATTTTCATATTAAATTAAAGTAACCGACACTGACCAAGTGCGTGCAAATCATAGAATGAAATCAGATCACGTGTGTGAGGACATGATATATGACATTAAAAGATTAAGTGTTTCTAAATATTCCTTCTCTCCAGGAATATAACTGTCTAGCAAACTGGAACTTATCAGTAAAACTCATTTCAATAACCATTTTGTGGCACAAAATGAACTCAGTCTTCACCTGCCCATCATCCCTCAAGTTTGAAACTTTCTTTCTTGATTAACCATATAAACAGTATTCGCTCAATCTACGAGCATTTCTTCAAGATAGAAAACACGTACTACATTCGCCTCACACTTAAAAAATCTCAACTTCGTAGAAGTTGCTTTACGAGAAAAAATTGGTTAAACAAGCAAACCTGTACCCTTCCCTTTCTTGTTGCAATATGAAGTGCTCTGTTTCCTTTGTTATCTTCCAAGGCCAATACAGCAGGATTTGGTTTGATTAATTCAAGCACGATGCCAACATTTTGTCCCTTTGCAGCCATGTGTAGGGCAGTCTGGCCTTTTTTATCTGTTCTAAAACCAATATCAGGGTCCTTGCTCAGAAGGGATCTAACTATCTCCAAGTGGCCCATTCTTGCTGCTGTATGGAGCACAGTCTTTCCATTGTTCCGAGCAATCTTAGCAAGGTTTGAATCAATCTCCAGAAGCATATTTACTACATGAATATGTCCCTGTGCAGCTGCTGTGTGTAACGCCGTAGAATTGGATGAATCTGTGGTCATTACTAGGTTTGGAAATGAACGCAGCAGTTCCTCCAGTACATCTGCAATTTTGTCCTCAGTGTTTACAAGTGCAAGTGAGAAAGGAACATACTAAAGTCCAGTTTAACAAGTTTCCTAAACAAGCTTGAAACAGCAATAGTAGATCAAGACTTGACAACTAAAATTTCTTTTTCCGATCCCCACAAATATATAAGCTCTAATGTGATTGTGTTACACAGGCCAAGTGTTAGGATCAAGGTTCTGGATGATACATGCAGTTTGATAAACCAACTCCTAATTACATAATTAAGACTACAAAGAGAAATACACTACAAAGAAATCTTTGTGGTTCGATCATCGGATATACATCTACAGATGGAAATTAGCAATCCACCATTTCAGATATGGCATAAAAGAGAGTACAAATTTAGAGACACTCTAATAATCTTGGAAGTAACACGAGAGAGAATAGCCTTACATAGTATCACTCTCTTTGAATTCTCACAAGTGGGTTACTCACATTCAACACTGGTGATAACATAGGTGGCTGCACTTCAAAATTATTAATAATTTCAGCAACTAGGCTTATGGTCAAACAAGAAGTTTAATCAGAAATAATATATACTACAACATCTCAACTTAAAAGTCCGGAAACTAAGATTCAGGATAGAAGTTGCAGACTCTAGTCACCAATATTAGCATTAATAAATTGCATGTGAAGTACCGAGTTCAAGTCCACAATGTACCAAATAAAGCACAATTATCCATTTCATCTATGAAGTCCACATCTTTACTGGAAATTTTGACTCTTCAAAAGCATTCTGGAATCTGCATTTAGTAAATTCAGACCTCAACTTTTTCTTGTTCCTTTTTTTGTTCTTTTTTCTTTTTAATTTGGGGGGGTGGTTCTGTGTTAGAAAACTCACCAAGATGACCCTGCCTTACTGCAACATGGAGAGTATCATAGCCATTATTTGCCACAATTGAAGCAGTTTGAAGGTCTAAATGTTTCAAGAACTCTGCAACAACAAAACTATGGCCATTTTCAGCAGCAACATACAAAGCAGTCTCACCCTCTTGGTTTTGCTTACATAGCAAATCTTTTATGCCTTTCTCATCAAACTTGTCAACAATTTCTTTCACTTTTCCTAAATTCCCTCCTCTAGCTGCAAGGTGGAGAATCGAATCCCCTCGTTTCCCCGGTGATTCCTTGCCCCTTTTCCTCTCACCACCAAAACTCAATTGCCTCTCCATTGATATCCTAAAGCTTTTCTGTTTTTCCATTATTCCTCTAAAGCTTTTCTGCTTCTCCGTCGTCCCATTTCGAAAACTCTGTTGCTTTTCCATTGTTGGACCCTGGAAACTAACCTGTTTCTCCATTACCATAAAAAAAACTCAATCCAAAATCTTAATAGATTTCTTATATATCAGTTCTCCTTATAATAAAAATCCCAACTTTTTCCACTTTCAAGAACTACAAAGGTTGAAACTTTTCGTCATTATCAGTTCAATTTCGAAAGGTATGTACTAAGATTCCTAAAAATATCACCTTTTCCACATTTCTGGCTAAGAATCTATAGTAGCATTAGTTCCATGGAATCTACTAAATCAGAAACTAAACATACCTGCCCTACAAAAATTTGAAGCAATTTAAACAACCTTTTACGTTATGAGTCTTGAAGCTATCCAGAAGAAGCAAATCACAGGTCAAAAAAGTAACGATCTTTCAGTGGATTTACAGAACAGGAAAGCAAAGCAAAACCTCAAATTAAATAAATTGAGACAAAAGAACTGATCTTTCGACAAATATAGAGCTCAACTTCATTTTTTATGAAACCCCAGAATCTGAAGATCAGAGAATCTTGTTTGGTGACAGATGAAATCTTGAAAAAACCCAAAAAATATCAAGAACAGCAAAACACCATCAACCTTATGGGATATACCATTTACATGTAATACCAAAAGCAGTATATAAGCAACAAAAAAGTCACTGAATCCAATGGCTTTGCCCACTTTTTTGTGGTCAGGCTATTTTTTGTAGTTCTCGCGGGTCAAAAAGAATTTTTTATTATAAATATTTTAAAAGATGAGTAAAAAAAGACTTTTGCTCTTAAAGCAAGCTTCCTTCCTGAGTAATCACGTTTATACAGTTATAAAAGATTCTTATTAAAAATAAAATAGGTAAAATAAAAAATTTAAAATTAAATTATTTTTAAATTTAAAAATATATTATTTATTTTAAAACATACTAAAAATAAAAAGAGAAATTATTACTCTATCCCAACAGAAAAGACTTTTCCTTTTTACTTTTTCACCCTTTTCATAAATATAGAAGTTGGTTACTTATAGCTTGTTTGGACGGTTGTTACCCATTGTATTGTATCGTATTGTTACTTTAAATACGATGTTTATTTTGATTGTTACTTAAATTTTATTATATCGTATCGTTAAATCCGTCGTTATATAACGACGAAATGTGCCACTTAATATAACGACCGATTTGGTATAATCGCATCGTTACCTTATCTTTTTCTCTCAATCTCACCCTTTATTATTATTAAATAATTTTATTTTATCATTTATCCTACTTTTTTATATAATAGTTTTACTTTGTATCATAATTATTCTTTATAATATTGTAAGTTTATTCTTTGTATTGCCGGTATATGATATCATAAAATGATGACAAATAACATAATTTATCTAAATATTATATTTATCAAATAATATAATACAATACAATACAATACGATATAACTAAATATCCAAACAAGCTATTAAAGAGGCGACTTGTGATGTTAACGTCAAACGTGCACTAAAAGACAGACAGAGATACATACAGCTGACAGCAAGGGAGCCGTTGGTATACAATTGCTATATTGTGCAAAGCATGAGATGATAAGATAATTGGTGGGGTCTCCTATGTCGGGTCCCACAGTGTGATTTATGAAGGGTTAAAATCACAAGGCAGTTAGTCACAGAAGATTCAGATATTAGCAAGAATAAAAGAGAAAAATACAACAGCAAATTTTAAACTAGTTTAAGTTTGTCTATGTATAATCTTTTGTACTCAAAGGTGCTCAATAAAATGAACTAAAATAATGGTGTACAATTCAAATTTTAGTTCAAACAGAAAATGTCAAAGTGGTTTCTTCTTTTTAAACCTGTTAAACCTTATAATCGGCGTGACGTTAATATATAACCTTAATTAAAATGAAGGAGCTCATCTAAGTACCTAGTATATAGCAATAATAGTTACAACAATAACATATCCAGTCTTATCCCACATCATGGAATCTGGAGAGAGTAGTGTGTACGCAGACTTTACCCCTCTATCTTGTGATTTGTGAGTATAGAGAGGTTATTTTCAATAGACTCTCGGTTCAGGAAAGCATAAGCACCACATTAATGAAAATATAGACAAGAAGGCACAGTACCAAAAAATCATATAAAAGTAGAATAAAAATAATAAGGTAAAAAGGTAATCAATGAAAGAAAATAACAATTAGTCATAAAATCTACTGCCCACAGAAAACGAGATTATTTGTCAATACTACTGTTATGAACACTCTAGACTACCTATTCTACTATCCTAATCCTCGACGTCCATATCTTTCTATCAAGGATCATGTCCTCGGTCAGTTGAAGTTGCGCCATGTCTTGCCTAATCACATCTCCCTATTTTTTTTTTGGCCTACTTCTACCTCTCCATAGCCCCTCCAATGTCAACCTTTCACACCTCCTCATCGGGACGTCTGTGCTCCTTCTCCTCACTTGACCAGATCACCTTATTCGTGCTTCTCGCATCTTGTCCTCAATAAGAGTTACACCCACCTTATCGCGAATATAGCAATAATAGCTACTATATGCTAACTGTGGATTAGAAAATATCACAAAATAATTCAAGGAGAGAGAGTGTGTAATAACAAGAATTGTCCCTTTAAGTATGAAGAAAAGACACCGACCCTCAGTGGACTGATTTCAGTTTCTAAGAAATTTAAAGAATTTAGGAGTCCCATTCTGACAACCCTGAAATGCATGCATGTCTTTTCTTGTATTCTTGAAAGATTCCCTCTTCTTTTTGGTATGCCCCTTTTTGCATAGGAACGCGAAATAGTTTTTACTAAAACATACTTTTTTTTTGTTTGTTTACTTTTACTTGTCCATTATTTAAAAAATAAATTTTTATTTTTATTTATCACTTTTCGCATATCAAGAGAAGATAATTTTTTTTCCTGTTATATTCACAATATTAATTACTTATTTCAAATTATTTTCTCAAATTTATTAAAAATATACATCAATTAGTATGAATATCATGATAAATTATATATTTTATTTATTATTTTTTGAAAGGGGTACAAAGTGAATAATGGACTAGTAAAAGGGACTGCCAGAGGATGTATATTCATGTGACTCATTCTCTCATTTATTGCAACGAAGACACATCGTACAACCTAAAATTTGGATTATTTTTGGTTTAATTTTGGGATAATTGATCTCAAAATGAGAAAATCATTTAATATCATTTTTATGTTTACATATATGCTTATCGTTTCAATATGTGGATTGGTAATTAAGTAAGACCTTTAAGGATCGTTCGGTAGGGTGTGTAAGAATAATACTAAATAATTTATTAGTAATGTTGAAATTAGTTATGATGTGATTATTTATTATCGAATATTTAATTTGGTGTATTAACAATAATATGCATAGCATAATATTTTTAAAATATTATTTGTTTATAAAAATATCTGATAAATTTCACAAATAGTCATATAACTATGATTGTTTTCACCAAAGTCATATAACTTTATTTTCTCACACAAAAATCATATAACTATGACTTTTTTTCACTAAAGTCATATAACTTTATTTTCTCACATAAAAATCATAAAACTTTCACTAACTCACACAAAAATCATTGTGATCGAAAAATAAATTTTTCGGCAGTATTTTCTTATTTTACCCAATTAAAATAGAAGAAATATGAGTATATTTTTAGCCGCTTCTAAAACTAATAGCCGATAAAATATTTTATACATATATATACATACATATACATATACATATATATATATATATANAAAGACAGAAATATCGTATTTTTGAAGTATTTACTATTCACATTTAGTATTATTTTAATTTATATATATGAATATTGGGTTGGGCGGGTCAGGTAAGGTTGAGTCATTCCTATTCTAATTGGGTAATTATTTATTAGACTGAAAATAAAAAATAAAAAAGCGTAAAATAAGAAAATACTATCGGAAAATTTATTTTCCAACCATCATGATTTTTGCGTGAGTTAGTGAAACTTTTGTGATTTTTGTGTGAGAATACAAAGTTATATAACTTTGGTGAAACAATATCATAGTTATATAATTTTTGTGTGAGAAAATAAAGTTATATAACTTTGGTGAAAAAAAGTCATAGTTGTATGACCATTTGTGAAATTTACCCCAAAAATACCCTCTGAAAAACATTGGAAAAGATTTTGAAAGGATAATTTTATCTTTATACATGCTTATTCATTTATTAAAGGCCATGGTATTGTTAATATCATGGTTTGCTATGTATAAGAATAGTATTGAATAGATGTACAACTAATACAAATATTAGTTATATATAGGTTGAAAATACTATCAAACAAGGAATTAATAATACCAAAGCTAATACATGTATTATTTTTCCTAATACATCCTACAAACGTCTCATAAGGAATAAAATAAATAATAGTTAATTAACCAAATATACGTTATAATTAAGGCTTTTAAATATCATTTTTATGGAGTTTACAAAATCTTAAAGAACAAATAATATGAATTAGATGTAGTATAATTTAAGGAATTAATTTTGTTGAAGCATCAAAATAGGAAAGCTATTAAGATTAGACGTACGTTCTTTGGGTACATTTAGTGAGATTAATATTAGTTTACCTTGGGCTATTTTGAATGAAAATATCTTGTTATGGAGATCTCGAAAGGGCAGACAGCATCAACGTTATTGAATTATATTGTATTACAAAATTAGTTCTGATACTTTCTAATTTCGAAGGAAATGTGTTCAGAGAAACATGTGTATGAGATCAAAAGAAAATGCAAGGGAAGAATATATTAAAAATAGACAATTACTAAACACTGCTTGATATCAAACTTTCTTCTTACAACATATTGAATTATCACGACCCAAAATCTCACTAGATCGTGATGGCACCTAACCCTAATGCTTGGTAAGCCAAACATACAATAAGATAACTAAAATGATAGATCATTCATCGCAAAAAATAAATAACTGAATTCTATACAACTTTTCAAGGACTGATAGTACAAGTCACGAGCGACTACGAATAATATTACAAATTCTGTTTGAGAAAATATACATCATCCGTTTAAAATTTACATAAATAGAAATATAAATCCTAAACTACCGCGAACAATGGTAGTCCATGTCTGGAATGTTGATACGCCTCCAATGCCAGGCTCCGTCCTCCACGGCTACGCAACTCCATGTACTCTGTAAGTATCTTGACTAATCTCAGTGTAGTAGTGACGAGATTTTTAAGTCAAAAGATGCTCGTTAATTTAACATATTCAGTTAAACTTGCAATAAAAACAATACTAAAAATACAGTGAAGAGTACAAGAACAGTGATGTAGTTTATCGATCTGGTCGCTGAGCAGACAAGAGGTGCAACTATGTGTTTACCCAAAAAATTGGATAACAATTAAACTTGTACGTAGTTTTAAGGATATGTGATATAATTTGGTACAGAGTGGTAAATCAGATCAATTATGGAAAATAAAAAATAGAAAGGTAAATGCAAACCATGCAAGTTTGAGCAATCCTAGCCTTGTGAGATTAATCTCCCCCGAGCTAGAAATAATATAAGTGATAATACTATTGATGTTGAAGTGCAATGAACTATGACAAAGATAGAAATAACAGTATATTGCCTTTTGATCTCTGTTACAATATATTTTATGAATTGTCAAGTCCCTTTTATATATTATGGGAGATCTACCCTTTGAGATATTATTTTATTGTTCTATAAAAGGCAAAAGTCCTTAATTTGCTGATCGTGGGTCCCCTTTTTGAGCCCTTTCGTGATTTTCACTACAATGATTGGTTAATGGCGATAATTATGGACCCCTGTCGGATGAGTTGGCAAAGTTTTCTTTGAGACCGTTAGGAACATGACTGGTCACGCCTTCGGCAAACTCGAGGGCAAATCTGATGGTTCCGATGGCTAATTTTGATAATGCTTTGGGTTCGATCATAATTACCATATGCCTATCTTTGAGCTTGACTTCACCCCAATCATAGGTATTTCGGCCTTGGCCTAATCAAGAAGTTCGGAAGCTCGATCGAATATCGAGCTCGGCTTTACCCGTATACAGATAGTCCCCTCATTTTTCGGAGAATAGATGACGAGAAATGATATGAGCCTTAGATTCTCACTTCGATATATCATGACGCAAGTGACAAAAATATAACGTCAAAATCCCCTTATTTGTTGGAGAGCAAATGATGGAAAACGATTAGAGCTTTCGATTCTTACTTCGATAAAATATGACGATGAATTTATGACGTAAGTGATAAGAATAGTGGAAATATCCTGTCGGTTCAGTCTTTGAGGCATTAAATGTGTGTCAGTCAATGGTCGACCATCTTGGGATATGAACCGCCGTGATGTAAACCGTCGTTTGGGAACACTACAAATACCCTTCAACCCATTCATTAGAACCTTTTCCATTCCAACTCTTGCTCTTGTGTTTTAAGAGAATTTCATCATCCTCACCTTCTGGTTTTCTGGTTCTAAGCTTAAGAACTTCCTTCGTTGTGAGTTTTTTGAAATTTCTTCATAAGTTACCTGCTAGTTATAACTCTTCCTTTACTAACATCTTCTTCTCCCCTCTATTTAGAAGAAATGGCAAAGATTTTAAAATCTGTTCCTCAGAAAGAAAGCCCTTCTTCCTCGAAGCCATCGAAAAATATTTCAGTTGCTGCTACTAAGGAACTAACACCGAAACCCCCTCTAAAGTCGTTTGTCCCTTCGGGGTGCCCAACCGGGGCCGACTTCAAGATAGAGAAAACCCCATTGGTACCAGGTCGGTGCGAGCCGGTCTCGAGGTACATATGTACTATTATAACCGACATCCTCAATAAGGTTAAAAATGACTGCAACTCGGAATATAAACTCGTAGTGGTCCCTACCCCCGAGGAATCGATCACCACCTACGTGGAGGGTTTTTAAGGGTTTACACTTACCTTTTCACGCTGGGTCATTTAGACCCAGTTATCGTAGCCTTTTGCAAAAGGTATGAGGTGACGCTCGGGCAGATCCATCTTTCATTTTGGAGGATCATTATTCTGCTTCATTTCTTTGTGAGCAAGCTCAAGGGGTGTCCATTTACCCTCGACCACCTCATGCACCTGTATATACCTCGACTTTACCGAGAGGGATTAATCAAGCTCGCACGTCGAGTCACTAAGGCCTTATTCTCAAGCATCGATGAGGATCGGTACTGGGGCTGGTTGGGCTGATTATTTCGAGTGAGGACTTCGGACTTAATCCTGGCTGCGGATATGCCATTTTCTGGGAAATGGAATATGAAACATGAGTGTAATTTCGCCTTCAAGATTTCTTTTATTACTTTTCTTTTCCCTTCCTTCTTACTGATGTTATGTGATGATGCAGTTGTTGCCCAGATATCGGATGTCGTTCCTCGACTCAAGGAGTGGGTTGAGGGCATTGTGACATAGAGACCTTATTCCGAGCGCTTATGGCGTGAGCTATCGAAGGGCCGATGGGAGGCCCGTAACCATGGTGAGAATTTTTCCTCTAAGTTATATTTGAGCTTAGTTTCACATCATCGATCTCTAAATCGTTTTACTTTCTTTTTTGTAGGTTTCCCAAAAGATGTCGAAATGAGTCGCCCATCAGCCGATGACGATATATATGCCGATCCCCATGCTCCGAAGCAGGATAAAGAGAAGAAAATAACAAAAGTTGTGAGTTCCTTGAGCCCTAAAAAGAAGAGACCGAAAAAGCAGTTGGTGCACAAATCTAAGAAAGCATGCGCCCGAGAACTCTCATCGGACTCACTCCATCGGTTGAGGGATGAGTCCGAAGAAGAAGAAGATTCTGAATTGGTGTCCCGCATAAGAAGAGGTTCCAAACTACCTCAAGCCATGGAGGTCGTAGAAGAAGCAGTGGCTGAGGTCTCCGAACCAGGGAGGGTCGAGACTGTGTTGTCCTGGGCTAGGGAGGTCGAAAAAGAGACCGTGACCGGTACTTCTCGGTCAAAAGTTAATGTGTCTAAGGATGTTCTTAGGGTGATCGATCTCTCTGGATCACCTTCATTTACCGACTCTATGATAAACGAGGCTTAAATATTGAAAGGTAACCTCGGCGAAGGGACCCAAGGAGAAGCCGATACTTTCCACAATTTCTTCGATGGCCTGGACTCTACTACTTTGGAGGATGTCACCGTATTGGGTGACATACCGATACCAAATAAGATACCATCCCTGGGAGCTGGCGGGTCCTCTTCGAGCCCAAAATTAGTGAATCAGTTCCCAGCTCCGAGTGTTGATCCTACTCGGAGGCGAGCAATATATATGTCCATTTTGGAGGACGCTCGAGTTCTCTCTTCCCCAGTGGGGATTGTCAGTTACCTTCGGTGCTTGATGACCGAAGAGGATCTAGCTATAATGAACGAGGTGGAAGCGCCCTGCCTATTCAACGAAGCTCAACAGGCACTGAATCGGGTAATTTCGAATGTCCTTTCATTATGTACTTAGATTTTATCACGTACTCTCGTAACATTCTTCTTTGTGCTTGCAAGCCTCGGTGCTTCATCATGAGGCCTTTCTCCAAGAGAGGAGTTCAAGCGTCACGAGGCCGTGACTCGGGAGCTTGCTGAGAAGAAGGATGCTAACAAGCTCCTTAGTGAGAAGCTCCATGCCGAGTTAGAAGCGGCTTGGAAGGAGCATGCCGATCTGGTCGAGCAGGTAAGACGAATATTCGAACTTAGTGATGATGATTCAGACACATTAGCTAACGACCTGAACCCACAGGTTCAAAAAAGACTTGTCGAGATCGAGTAGCTCCAGGGGGAGGTGGACACGGTGAAGACTGAGGCCGAAGAATGGAATAAAAATATAGACCGCTTGGCCCCGAAAAAAGAGACTGCTCGGGCGCAATTAGCTTCGGCTGAGGTTCAGCTTCGGGATATAAGGAGAAATACTCAGTGGAGGCCCAAAATATCGAGAGGATCTAATCTCAGCTAAACTCGGCTATTTTTGATCAAGAGAATTCGGCCAAGGAGCTCGAGGCGGCCAAGTCAGAGGTTGTCACGGCCAAGACCGAGGCTGATGAAAAAGTGGCCCAGTTCAAGGCCGATGTCGAGGCCATTCAGGAACAAGCGATACACATGGTAAAGAATGCGAGGTGGTAATCTCGAAGGAAGGCCCTCGAGGGAGTCCATGCTCAAAGTTTTGATATATTGGCTGAAATCGAGAATGCCAAGATATGCGAAGCCCAGGCCCGGAAGTTGCCTTATCCGGAGGAAGATTCCAAGAGGTGTGAAGAGTCTGGTGGGTCGGATGGTGGTGAAGACCCCGTAGGTGATGATCTAGCCCCCGATGAAGATTAGGCCATTTAGGACATTTTTCTTTTTGTACAATCTTTTTGTTGAGGTCGTTTGGCCTTTGTAAAAAATGTGTATTAGGGCTATTTAGCTCTTGTAAAGAAATTTTGATATATATATATATATATATATATATATATATATAT
>AWOL01S0005012.1:49842-100302 GCA_000715115.1 Nicotiana otophora
CTTGTAAAGAAATTTTGATATATATATATATATATAAGGCTTTTCCCTTTCATTGTTTCTTGAATTGTTTCCCTAGCTTTTTTATTTATCTTCGCAAAGGTCAAAAGGCCTTAGCATGAAATTATCAACTCGGAACGATCTTAGCCGTTTAATTCGGACAATGCCAAATAAACTTTATGCCCTCGAGTTTTATTAACTCGGAACGGCCTTAGCCTTCTAATTCGGGCAATGCCAAATAAGCTTAATGCCCTAGAGTTTTATTAACTCAGAACGGCCTTAGCTTTTTAATTTGGGCAATGCCAAATAAGATTTATGCCCTCGAGTTTTATTAACTCGGAATGACCTTAGCCTTTTAATTCGGGCAATGCTAAATAAGTTTTATGCCCTCGAATTTTATTAACTCGGAACGACCTTAGCCTTTTAATTCGGGCAATGCCAAATAAGCTTCATGCCCTCGAGTTTTATTAATTCAGAACGACCTTAGCCTTTTAATTCGGGCAATGCCAAATAAGCTTCATACCCTCGAGTTTTATTAACTCGGAACGGCCTTAGCCTTTTAATTCGGGCAATGCCAAATAAGCTTTATGCCCTCGAGTTTTATTAACTCAGAACGTCCTTTGCCTTTTAATTCGGGCAATGCCAAATAAGATTTATGCCCTTAAGTTTTATTAACTCGGAATGGCCTTAGCCTTTTAATTCGGGCAATGCAAAATAAGCTTTATACCCTCGATTTTATTAACTCAGAAAGGCCTTAGCCTTTTAAGTTAGGCAATGCCTACAGTCCCCGAGTGAAGTGAATGTTCGAACTCGGATTAAGGTAGCCCTTGGGCTTGATATCTTTAGGGGATCAGGTGTAGGAAATTCCTTGAGAAATGCAAGCAACGTTTTTGAGGACGAGAAGTTTATATGCAAAGAAGAGTCTCCTTTTTTATTCATGTGCATAATAGTTGTACATGTATACACGTTTTGTGACAGGGCTCTAGTGATTTGAGCGGGCACAGTTTGTTTGACCGTTTGGCCCTTACAATAAATCCTGTTGATCGAGGCCTTTCAATCACGAAGTCGAAATGCCTTGTTAAATTCGATATCCGAGGATATTGCCCCTAGTGTTCGAGATTGACCGAAGAGAGGCCTCGAATGCTGTTGTGATCATTGTCACCGGTTCGTAGCCAGCCTTTGATTCTAAGTTAGCACGATTTACTTGTTGCCTCATTAAAAATCTTGCCGGAAAACCCATTTGGAAAAAAACCGATTTAAGGGGAAAAGAGTGCAAAGCGTGCATTCAGATCTAGGATCTAGGATCATCCCTTGTTGGTCACCTGCAAGTGTTAGTTTGAAATGTAAAATAAAAGAAAGAAATGGTGCAGTACCTTAGCAGTAATATCGCTTTAAGTGAGTTATATTCCAGTTGTTCGGCAATTGTTTGTCGTTCATTGTTTTGAGCTTGTGAGAATTGTTTTTGCTGATCTCGATACTTTGGTACGGTACTTCCTAGTTTGACCCTAATTCGGGTGTTCAGTGTATCTTTTATTAGTACTAAGTGCACGGTATTGAAGTACCGAAGGTTGGCCCTTCGATTATAATATCTCTCGATTCACTGTTTTTGGGCGGCCAACCGAACAAATGCGGCTTCACGCCTTACATCTAATAGTTCCAGGCTCGTACTCATAGACTCGTCGTTTGATTCCTTTGTTGCATGTTGGAATTTGATGCTCGGTTCCCCGATCCCGGCCGGTATTAAAGCTTCAGTGCTATAAATCAAAGAAAACGGGGTGGGCCCGTTACTGGACTTCGAGGTTGTACGATATGCCCACAGGATCTCTGGTAGCATTTCCTTCCATTTTTCTTTGGCGTCGATCAACCTCTTTATGAGGTTTTGGATTATGGTTTTATTCGTGGATTCTGCTTGTCCGTTCCCACTAAGGTGGTAAGGAGTGGATAAGATTCTCTTGATCTTATGGTCTTCGAGAAGCTTGCTTACTTTGCTGCCAATAAACTGTTTCCCATTATCGCACACAATCTTTGCTGGTATTCCAAATCGATATACGATGTGGTCCCAGATAAAATCGATGACTTCTTTTTATCTGACATTTTCATACGCCTGTGCTTTCACCCATTTAGAAAAGTAGCCAGTCATAAACAAAATAAATTGGGCCTTACCGAGCGCCCGTGGAAGGGGGCCAACAATGTCCATCCCCCATTTCATGAACGGCCATGGTGACAAGACTGAATATCGCGGCTCTCCTGCTCGATGAATCATCGGAGCATGCCTTTGGCATCCATCGCATTTTTGAACGAACTCCTTTGCGTCTTTTTCTATGTCGATCCAGTAGTAACCGACTCTGATTATTTTTCAAACCAATGATTCGGCGCCCGAGTGATTTCCATAGGTACCTTCGTGAATTTCTCTCAAAATATATTCGGTATCCCCCGGTCCCAAACATATCGCCATTGGGCCATCAAACGTTCTTCTGACTAAGGTTCTGTCCTTGGATAAACTAAACTGGGCTGCCTTTGTATATAGGGCCCTCGATTCTTTTGGGTCCGGGGGTAGTTTTTCGGTCCTGAGATATTCTACGTACTTATTCCTCCAATCCCAAGTTAGGTTCATTGAATTGATCTCGGCATGGCCTTGTTCCACTACCGATCTCATAAGCTGCACAATTTCTCTCGAGTTGATCTCTTTATCTTTGACCGACTATCCCAAGTTAGCGATGGCATCAACTTCACTGTTTTGATCCCAAGGTACATGTTGCAAAATCCATTCTTTGAACCGATGTAATATCACCTGTAACTTGTCTAAGTATCTCTGCATTCGTTCTTCTCTGACCTCGAATGTCCCATTAACTTGGTTTACCACAAGGAGTGAGTCGCACTTGGCTTCGATCACCTCTGCCCTCAAGCTTTTGACTAATTCAAGGCCTGCAATCATGTCCTTATATTCGGCCTCATTGTTAGTCAATTTCACAATCTTAATAGATTGCCTAATTATATTACCTGTTGGTGGCTTTAGTACGATGCCAAGTCTGGGCCCTTTTGCGTTTGAGGCGCCGTCCGTGAAGAGGGTCCAGATTCCTAAAGAAGTCCCCGAGTTAATCAATAACTCTCTTTCGACCTCGAGTATTAAGGTCGACGTAAAGTCAGCCACAAAATCTGCCAAAATGTATGATTTAATGGCGGTTTGGGGCCGGTACTCAATATCGTAACCACTTACTTCCACGTCCTATTTGGCCAATCAGCCTGAGAGTTCGGGCTTATGCATAACGTTTCTTAACAGGTAAGTTGTTACGACACATATGAGGTGACATTGAAAGTATGGTTTTATTTTCCTGGAGGCGCTTAGCAAGGCGAGCGCCAGTTTTTCTAGGTGAGGGTACCTAGTTTTTGCCTCACCTAAGGTCCTACTAACATAATAGATCGGAAATTGCGTACCTCATTCTTCCCGAACTAGGACTCCACTTACCGCTATCTCCGCGATCGCCAAGTACAAGTATAGTTGTTCGTCTGTCTTCGGTGTGTGAAGCACCGGCAGGCTCTATAAGTACTTCTTTAGTTCCTCCAAAGCTTGTTGGCATTCTGGAGTCCATGAAAAGTTATTCTTCTTTTTCAATAGTGCAAAGAATTGGTGGCTTTTATCGGACGGCCGCGAAATAAATCGCCCCAGAGCGGCTATGCGCCCGGTTAGCCTTTGCACGACCTTTACGTTGTCTACAACCGTGATGTCTTCTATGGCTTTGATCTTGTCGAGGTTGATCTTGATTCCTCTATTAGATACCATGAATTTGATAAATGTTTCCGATCCAACTCCGACCAGATTTAGCTTCATATTGTACTTCTTCAATACGCTGAAGGTTTCCTGCAAATATTTTAAATGGTCATCTGCTCGCAGGGACTTAACCAACATATCGTCAATGTAAACTTCCATCGATTTTCCTATTTATTCTTTGAACGTCCGATTTACTAAGCGTTGGTATGTGGCACCAGCATTTTTTAATCCAAACAACATTAGATTATAAGAGTATGTGCCATATTAGTGATGAATGAGGTTTTTTCCTAATCACCTGGGTCCATCCGTATTTGGTTGTACCCGGAATAGGCATCGAGAAAATTAAGGATCTCGTGGTTGGCCAAGGTATCGATCATACGGTCGATGTTGGGCAAAGGAAAAGACTCTTTGGGGCATGCTTTATTCAAATATTTGTAATCTACACACATTCTTAGTTTATTTACCTTTTTAGGGACTATCACTACGTTTGCTAACCAATCCGGGTATTTAACCTCCCGAATGGACCCTATTTTAAGCAGTTTAGATACCTCGTCCTTGATGAAAGCATGTTTGACCTCGTACTGGGGCCTCCTCTTCTGTTTGACCGGATTGATTTTCGGGTCCAGGCTTAGTTTGTAAGTGTTTATCTCCGGTGGGATCCCTGTCATATCAAGATGGCACCAAGCGAAACAATCTATATTAGTTACAAGGAATCGAATAAGTTTTTTCCTGATCTCGGGAGTTAACCCCGTGCCTAGGTATACCTTCCGATCGGGCAGATGCTCGACCAATATAACATGTTCCAGCTCTTCAACCAATGATTTGGTTGCATCAGAGTCATCGGGGATTATAAAAGATCGGGGGACCCCACAATCATCGTCTTCATAAGTCCCCTGCTTATCCGATTGTGTCGTGGCCAGTGTCGGTGACTGCTATTTGGCCTCTTGGTTTGCGTCCAAATTTGGTTCCTTCGATGTTGTGAGTACTGACATTGGAATCACTTCTTCGACTGCAAATATCACTTTTGCAGCCGATTATTCCCCGTAGACTGTCTTAATCCCTTATGGAGTTGGGAATTTTAACACTTGGTGAAGAGTTGAGGGCACTGCCCTCACGTTGTAGATCCACGGCCTTCCGAGAAGGACATTGTACCTCATGTCTCCTTTGATCACATAAAGTCTGGCCTCTCGTATGGTTCCGGTGATATTGACCGGTAACGTTATCTCCCCCTTAGTGGTTTCACATGCCATGTTGAGCCCGTTTAGAATTCGGACTACAGGCATGACTTTGTCTCGTAGACCGAGCTGTTCCATAACTCTCAACCGAATGATGTTGATCGAACTACCTGGATCAATCAACACACGTTTAATTCAAGTTTTATTTACGAGTACAAATATTACTAGTGCATCATTGTGAGTCTATATGATCCCTTCCGCATCCTCGTTAAAAGATAAAATTCCTTCTGGTACGTAGTCTTGAGTTTGTTTCTCCCTAGTGATGGATACTTTGGTGCGTTTCAACATCGTCCCTTGTGGGATATCGACTCCACCAATGATCATATTTATGACGTGTTGAGGTTCGGTATTCTCTTGTCCTGTCTGTTTGTTAGAATCCCTGTTTCTAAAGTGGTTCTTGGCTCGGTCGCTCAAGAATTCTCGAAGGTGCCCATTGTTGAATAAACGGGCTACTTATTCTCTCAGTTGTCAACAATCTTCCATTCTATGGCCGTGAGTGCCATGATATTTGCACATCTGGTTAGGGTCCCTTTGGTATGGATCAGATTGTAAAGGTCGAGGCCATCTGGTATCACTGATGCGCCCGATAGCAGATACGATGGCGTCATCATCGATATTAAAGTTGTATTCTGATAGCCTCGGTGCTTCTTTAGGCCCGATGGACCTATCGAAGCTTGTTTTGTTCATGAGTCCCCGGTTTCTCCGACCTTGATCATTTCTCCTGTCATTTCTTACGGGGTTCCTCCCCGACCCATTGCTCATTCAATCTCCATTATATGGTAGATATCGATCCCTGTTTGATCTTAGTTCACGATCGATTTCTCTCTTGAATCTGTCGAGGGTTATGAAAGGATAAACAGACTCCGAGGGGGACCCGAGTTGGTCATCTTCGACTCTGAGTTTTGATTGATACCGGTTATGTACATCTGCCCAGGTAACGGTAGGGTATTCTATCAGATTTTGCTTCAGTTGGTGTGAAGCCACCGAGCTCCGAATATTGAGTCCCTGAGTGAAAGCTTGAATAGCCCAATTGTCAGCGACTGGCGACAGATCCATTCGTTCCATTTGAAACCGGGATACGAATTCTCTGAGCATCTCGTTATCCTTCTGTTTAACTTTGAAAAGGTCTGATTTCCTGGTTTCGACCTTGATTGGACCAACATGTGCTTTCACGAAGGAGTCTGCAAGCATAGCAAATGAATCAATAGAATTAGGAGGTAAGTTGTGATACCATGTCATAGCTCCTTTTGACAGGGTTTCCCCAAATTTGTTCAGTAGACACGACTCTATCTCGTTGTCTTCCAAGTCGTTCCCTTTGATAGTGCATGTGTAAGAAGTTACATGCTCGTTTGGATCGGTCGTTCCATTATACTTAGGTATTTCGGGCATACAGGTTTTTTGGGGGATTAGCTTTGGATCCGCGGTCGGGGGAAAAGGTTTTTGCACGAACTTCTTGGAATCCAGTCCTTTTAATATTGGAGGTGCTCCTGGGATTTGATCCACCCTGGAATTTTAGGTTTCCATCTTTTTATTGTTCGCCTCGATTTTCTTTTCCCCTAATTCTATCTACTTTGTCAGCTCCTCAAGTATCTTTATAATCTCGGGATTAGTACCCGATTCTTGTTCATTTAACCTTACTATGACTGGTTCATTTCTGCGGGTGATCTCACGGGGCGGATCGGGTTCAACCTTGCTCGGCGTCTGGCTTTGGCTTTGTAATTGAGCTATCACCATTTGTTGAGCTTGCAGCATTTCGAAGATCATTCGTAGGCTGATCCCGTCTTCTTCATTATTTTGTGTGTTTCGAGTCGCCAATCGGGTCCCACCACAGATGCTATTTTCGGGGTCAGTAGGCAAGTTGGCGTCGATCACCACATATGGATTAACATCAATCGGATCTTCGATCGAAATTCCAACGGGACCAATGGGTGGCCCTACCTTACCGGGCGCTATGTTGTTATTCTCACCCTAATGACCAGACTCGTTGTCGATATGTAGGGGTGCTAATTGATAGTTTGATATTTTTTTCTTAAATCAAAGATACCTCAAAGAGCAAGTGTAAAGTAGTGTGTGTTATGAAGATTTGTATCAAATAACCACTATTATCCATAGCCCCACGGTGGGCGCCAAACTGTTTACCCAAAAAATCAGATAACAATTGAATTTGTACATGATTTTAAGGATATGTGATATAATTTGGTGCAGAGTGGTAAATCAGATCAATTCTGGAAAATAAAAGATAAAAAGGTAAATGCAAAACATGCAAGTTTGAGCAATCTTAGCCTTGTGAGATTAATCTCCCCCGAGCTAGAAATAATATAACTGATAATATTATTAATGTTGAAGTGCAATGAACTATGACAAAGATAGAAATAATAGTATATTGACTTTTGATCTCCGTTACAATATATTTTATGAATTGCCAAGTCCCCCTTATATATTAGAGGAGATCTACCCTTTGAGATATTATTTTATTGTTCTATAAAAGGCAAAAGTCCTTAATTTGCTCACCGTTGGTCCCCTTTTTGAGTCGTTATGTGATTTCCGCCACAATGATTGGTTAATGGCGAGAATTACGGACCCCTGTCAGATGAGTTGGAAAGCTTTCTTCAAGACCGTTAGGAACAGGACCGGTCACGCCTTCAGCAAACTCGAGGGCAAATCTGATGGTTTCGATGGCTAATTTTGATAGTGCTTTGGGTTCGATCATAATTACCATGTGCCGATCTTCGATATCGACTTCACCTGATCATAGGTATTTCGGCCCTGGCCCAATCAAAGAGTTCGGAAGCTTGATCGAATATCGAGCTCGATTTTACCCGTATACACTATGAATGCCATAAGTATGTACAATAATAACCTTTGTTATAATTGTAATATTATAGAATCTGTATATATCTATAATGTAGGAAAAGCATATTGATTGCATGCTTTGAATAGAACCTTAGCAGACTGATGCTGCATTGCATTGTCTTAGTTTGAATTTTATAGGCATTCTTCTAAGAATTATCTTCTGAAATTGGCCTCGAGCATTTTCTTTCTATAAAACTATAACCATGATATTAGTTCAAAATCAACTACAACCCCTTGATTCCCCTTCTTTCTCAATCTAAATTTGATCAATGATATATAAATTCTTATTACATTACTCTATGGAATAACACATTATTTACCCTTACAAATGGATAACAATTGAATTTATACGCAATTTTAAGAATATTTGGACTAATTCAATACAAGTGATTAATGACGTTATGTGTAATGACCCGACTTGTCGTTTTAAGAATCTACTCCTCGTTCATTAACTTAAGGTCTCGAGAAGCTTTGCAATATGTATTATGATCCACGGGTATGGTCGAGTTTGAATTACTGAAGATTTGAAATTAAATTAAAAGAACAATCCTTATTTAGAAGCTTAAATGGAAATAGTTGACCGGAGAGTTGACTTTTGAGAAAACGACTTCGGAATGGAATTTTGATGATGTCAGTAGCTTCGTATGGTGATTATGGACTTAGGAGCGTGTCCGGAAAATTATTTGGAGGTTTGTAGTGGAAATTAGGCTTGAAATGGCGAAAGATGAATTTTTGAAAAGTTTGACCGGGGGGTTGACTTTTTGATATCGGGGTCGAAATCCGACTCTGGAAATTAGAAGAACTTCGTTATGTCAATTATGACTTGTGTGCAAAATTTGAAGTCATTCCAGATTGATTTGATGTGTTTCGGCACATGATATAGAATTTGAAAGTTCAAAGTTCATAGATTTTGATTTGAGGTGTGATTCGTAGTTTTGATATTGTTTGATGTGATTTGAGGCCTCGAGCAGGTTCGTGTTATGTATTGGGACTGGTTGGTATGCTCAGACGGGGTACCGAGTGGCTCGGGTGAGTTTCGTGGTGGTTTCGAACCATTTCTAGACTATTTTTAGTTGCTGGTTTTTGGCCACAGAGTTATGCATTGCGATTGAGGACAAACGGTTGCGATCGCGAAAAGTAATTTTGCTGTTTGGAGACTGTGAATCGCGATCGCGGAAGCCTTTTCGCGATCGCATAAAGGAAACTCCTGCCGCACTGACCCGACTTTGGAAGCTCATATCTCGCAATCTATACGAAATTTTGGGATAATCCAAAAATAAAAGTTGTAGCCCTTTGTGTCTAATTTTCAGAAAAATAAACCATTTATTATTTGGAGTTGTGTATAAAATGTTATGGTAGATATACTACAGGCTATCCGGGAAGAGGTTTGAAATCTCTATTGCATAGGGCTGACTTTGGAAGCTTATATCTCAAAATATATAAGGAATTGGGAGATGAGAAACAAATAAAAGTTATAGTCCTTGGAATTTAGTGTTCAGAAAGTTAAAGCATTCATCATTTGAAGTTTTGTACAAAACGTTATGACTATTATACTAGAGGATGTTTGGAAGAGTTGAGGAGTTTGTTCTTCGCGACCGCGATTGATTTTCCGCGATCACGAAGAGCAATTTTGGGGCTGAAAATTTTTGTGCTTCGCGATCGCGAAGAGTAAATACCTGGGCAGTAGCTATATTTCGAGGTTTCAGCCATTTTTAACATATTTGGAGCTATGCAGCTCGGATTGAAGCGATTCTTGAGGCGCTTTTCACCATATTGATTGGGGTAAGTGTTCTATATCCTAAAGTGATTATACTTCATGATTGTATGGTTATATTCATCATTTATTTCATATTTAAATGGAAGAAATCAAGATGTTTTCAAAATCTTCCAAAAACGAAAATTTAAGATTTGGAGGTTGAGTTGTTATCGAAATTTGATAAAATTGGTATAGTTGAACTCGTATCGAAATGGGTGTTCGGATTTGGTAAAAATTACGTCGGGATCCGAGAGGTAGGCCCCGCGTTGACTTTTTTTGACTTTTTGGAATAAATTTTTAAGTCGACGTATTATTATCCGGAATTGTTTCCGATGAACTTTAATGAGGTTGTGCAATTAATTTGGATAGATTTGAGCTGTACGGAGGTCTATTCAAGCAAGAAGACTATTTTGGAATATCGGCCTGACTTCAAAAAGGTAAGTGTCTTGCTTAACCTCGAGTGGGGAAATTACCTCTTAGGCATTGAGTCTTATGTGCCATTTGTGAAATGTGAAAAGCCGTGTACGCGAGATGATGAGTACGTACTCGGGCTTATACGTGCAAAATTCATTGAATTAAAGTCTTAGGCATTATTGTGTAGTAAATTAGATAATTGTTGGGATATATTTAATCATCTATTTGTCGTGTTTAAATCCTTGTTGTTGAATCTGTTGTTATATGACAATTTGATGTGATTGTTACTTGATTATTTATGTAATTCCGTGAATTTGCTGGTTTGATAATTGTTAGAATTTAATTTCATTATGGACTTTTCCTCTGCAAATAATTAATTAAATGAGCTTAAGAAGAGGTGTTTATATAATTATCTAAATTTGGATTAATAAAGGTTTTGCTTTATGCTGAGTATTTTCTATCTCCGCTGATTGTCTTTAGGGTGTTATATACATTTTTGTGGAGCCTTTGGCTATCTGTTGTGAAATTAATTGGTTTGGTTGTGTCTTTGGAATTCTGGTTCTGGCCATTGGGCAAACTGTGATATGAATTGATTTTATTATGTTGCCGTGTTAATTTCCCGTATAAATTGTTGTGTTGTGTGAGTTATTATTTTGGGGATAAAAGAGTGGAATTTCACCGTTGATATTATGTGGGTATAAGGGTGGCATTCCACTGTTGTCGGGTTTGTTGGAATATTGTCTGGGCGGAGCGATAAGGGTGGCTATAGGAGCGATAAGGGTGACAATAGCAGCGATAAAAGTGACTATTGATATTGTCTGGGCGGAGCGATAAGGGTGGCTATAGGAGTGATAAGGGTGGCAATATGAGTGATAAGGGTGGCTATTGTCAGGGACGATATGTGATGATGTGGGGTTGTAGTGTTGATAATTTTCATGTAATGTTGTGATTTTCTTGTGTTTACTTTTATACCTTGTGAAATTTGTCTTGTTGTTGGTAAATTGATAACAATCTAATTTATATTGAAATTGAGAGTATGTGGCTATTGCCAGGCGGATTATAAATTGAAACGTGGGCACGAGGTACCGTGAGTAAATAATGAGGATATTTAGCACGTGAATTGTCCGTGCAGTTGTGATATAAAATATGGGTACGAGGTGTTGTGATGAAATGATGATGATAATTGGCACGTGAATTGTCCGTGCAGTTGTGATATGATTTACTTATGGGCACAAAATGCCGTGAAAATATGAAAATGGGCTGAGACCCGTATTGTTTATGATTATGAAATGAGGTGTCACATGGTGACTTTTTAATTGAAAAAATTATATTCAAAATATTTCTTTGCAAGGATTTTTATTCAAAAAGAATTATATGAAAGAATTGTATTTGAAAGATATTTATTTGAGGAAATTATATTTGAAAAGATTTATTGAAAGATTTATATTTGAAAAATAATTATTTGAGAAAACTACATTTGAAAGAGAGTTATTTGGAAGAATTGTATGTGAAGGATATTTATTTAAAAAACTTGAATTAATTGGGCGTACATGTATTATTAATTGTTGAGTGATATTTATGGTATTCTTGTTGTTGTGAAGGATATTTATTTGAAAAACTTGAATTAATTGGGCGTATATATATTATTAATTGTTGAGTGATGTTTATGGTATTCTTGTTGTCTTGCTGCGCATACCACTGGTTGTTTTATCCTTCCCTTATTGTTATCTGTTTCCTAGTATTTTGTATATTATATTGCACAGGTTATTAGACTAGTGAGTGTCTTGACTGTATCTCGTCTCTACTCCATTGAGGTCAGTCTTGATACTTACTGGGTACCGACCGCGGCGTACTCATACTACACTACTGCACATTTTTGTGCAGAGCCAGGTTTTGAAGATAACAGACTTGAGCAGAGTTAAAGCGGGATCGTGAGGATTCAATGTAGAGCTGCTTGGTTGTCGTAGTCCCTTGGAGTTTTTTCATTTCATTGTACTGTTAACTTGTAATCAAACAGTATTGTATATTCGGTCCTCGTGATCATTCTATGTATTCAGTTAGAGTTCGTGACTCAGTACTACCAGTCTTGGGAGGTTGTATATTATAATTATTTTCGTTGTTAGTTTAAAAAAAAATAGCTTCAAAAATATAATGGAAATCGGCTTACCTAGTCTTAGAGACTAGGTGCCATCACGACTCATGTGGTGGGATTTTGGGTCGTGACATTATGATAAGCAAATTAAAGATAGAATAAACAGCCAAACCAGTAGTAAGATATTAGGTCCAGGATCGGTTATAAGCTTAACAAGTAATATGCTTTCGATTCAGAGCCAAACACTTATGAAGAACTATGAGTAAAATCAAGAACTTTGAATAACTTTTAGAAGCACAGAAAACATATGTATATTGCTTTGGTATGTGTGTTACAACCTGTGTGTTGAACAATAAACTTCCCCTTTATATAATAGGGGAGTTTTTCCCCCTAAGTACAATTCTAAGAAAGGTAAAGATCTTATTTATTGCTAATCACTGATCAACTGCTGTGAATCCAAGGAGCTTCGGAGGTTGAGTCCTTGCGTGAACGCCTGATCGGCCCAACCATCTGCAACCGGGGGCAGATCCATCCGTTCCATTTGAAACCTCGATACTAATTCCCTAAGCATTTCGTTATCTCTTTAATTTGTTTTGCCTTGAAAATGTCCGATTTTTTGGTTTCGACCTTGATGGCCCCGACATGCGCTTTCACAAAGGCGTCCACAAGCATAGCGAACGAATCAATAGAATTTGGGGGTAAGTTGTGATACCATATCATTGCTCCTTTGGACTGGGTTTCCTCGAACGTGTTTAGGAAAACTGACTCGATTTTGTCATCTTTTAAGTCGTTTCCCTTTATGGAAAATGTGTTCACGTGCTCATTTGGATCTGTGGTTCCATTATACTTCAGAATTTCGGGCATGCGAAACTTCTTCGGGATTGGCTTCAGTGCCTTACTCAGAGGAAAAGGCTTTTGGATAAATTTCTTGGAATTGAGGCTTTTCAATATCGGGGGTGCTCCTGGGATTTGATCGACTCTGGAGTAATAGGTCTCTACTTTTATGTCGTTGACCTCAATTTTCTTCTCCCCCAATTTCACGCGCTTTGTCATCTCCTCAAGAATTTTTATTATTTCGGGGTTGGCCCCGGGATCAGCTTCACCCGGTCTTTTTGCGGCTTGCTCATTTCTTCGGGTGTTTTCCCGGAATGGTTCAGACTCAACTTTGATGGGGGCGGGACTTTGATTCTGCAGTTATGCTATAGCCGCCTGTTGGGCCTGCAATATTTCGAAGATTACTTACAGAATGATCTCGTCGCCTTCGCCTTCGAGTGTACCTCGAGTCGTAGGTCGGGCTCCTCAGCGAATGTTGTTCTCAGGGTCGGTCGGTAGGTTGACGTCGATGGCCACATGCGAGTTGGCGTCAACTGGGTCTCCAACCGGGACTTCGTTGGGATCAACAGGGGCACCTCGTTGCTGGGCACCAAATTGTTGTTTTCGCCATGATGGCCAGATTCTACATCAATGTTCAAGTAAGCAGATTGAGAGTTAGACATATTTAGGCTGACCTAAAATCAAAATCTCAAAGAACAAGCGTAAAACAGAGTGCGTTTTGAAAATTTGCATCAAATTACCACTATTATCCTTAGCCCCACGGTGGACGTCAAACAGTTTACCCTTAAAAATGGATAACAATTGAATTAGTCCACATATCCTTAAAATCGCGTATAAATTCAATTATTATTCATTTTTAAGGGTAACACACATAAGTTTATTTACATCAAGAAGCTGAATTGATTCATACTACTAGAAAACAGGCAAAACCCGTCCAAAGAATACCGATCGAAATCGGTCGGAAAATAAGTAAATTGTTCGCAAAATTCAAAGAAAATATTTCTGACAACGGAAATAGTGGTCCCACAATAAAGATATAAAATTTTTGACCGATTACGGTCGGAAATTGGTCAATATTTGACCAAGACCTGGTCATACTTGCATATTATCTACTAAAATAATATTTAATTAAAAAATTTCAAATATACCGACCGAAATCGGTTGGTATATTTGAAATTATTTTTTAATTACATTTTTCCGACCGCATTCAGTCGGAAATTTAATTTTAAAATTTATAAAATATTAATTTAATGAAAATATACCGACCGAAGTCGGTCGATTTCGTTAATTTATATAAATAGCTTTTAAATAAATAATATTTAATATTTAGTTTATATATATATATATATATATATATATATATATATCTGTGTGTGTGTGTATGAATACATAAATATATATATACATACACAATTAAATATATATTATATAGTATCTATAATTTAATACTTTCTTTTTAAATTTTAGCATTAAATTATCGACCGAATTCGGTCGAAATGGTCGTGGTCAAACGGGTCAAAGTCCACTTAAACTTACCGACCGAAATTTTCGAGCGAAGTCGGTCGGAAATATTTAATTTAGATCTAGCCCAAATGGGATTTTCTCCATTTCGCCTTTTTTCTCTATCTCTCTTCCATTTCTCTTCTTCTACTCCCCACTGTCACGATTCCCCCAAATCCCTGCCAAAAATCAACTCCTATCTCCCTCCTCACCCAAAAACAAAGCACCTAGAAGTCTCCCTCCCCTCCCCCGCCACTATTCCGCCGGCCCCACTGCCTTCTGCCACCCTCCTCCACTGTTCCGCCGGCACCACTGCATTACGCCACCCTCCGCCACCCAAACTCAAACCCCCAATCCTAGCATTTCAAGGTTAGTTATATACATTTTTTAATTTAAATAATTTTAATTGTTTAAATTAGGGTTTAGTTAATGTTTAATTACATTTAGTTGTATAATTGTGAGTTGCCTTGTCATTGAACCTTTGAAATATTTCATGTGTTATCATTTATCATTTAGGATTATTCATATTAGAAGAGTTCATATTTGTACTCTAGCCCCTCTTTGTGAATTGGTATTTTGTGTAATTTTGGAGTTTTTCATTTTGGAAGACCTAGATGCATGTCTTAGGTGCTAATAGCATTTCAAGGTTAGTTATCTACATATTTGAATTTAAATAATTTTAATTATTTTAATTGTATAAATTCGGATTTAGTTAATGTTTAATTAAATTTAGTTGTATAATTGTCAGTTGATATAAATTAGGGATTGTTCATATTAGAAGAGTTCATATTAGAGGTCTTTAGAATCTTATTATAATTTTTTAGCGTGTGATATTTAGGGATACATGTGAACTTTCAAATTACTTATTACAATTGAATTTTAAAAGAACTTATTTAGGGATATATGTGAACTTTCAAATTAATATAACATTCAATTTATTTGTTCTCTGTGTAGATGAATTATCGTAGTTGAAAAATTAGCTTAAGTAATTATGCTAGATTAATTGAGCGTGCTAACAAATTATAATTGAATGAGTTAGTCTAATTCAATGGCTAAACTAATTCAATATTCTAGTAAGTAAATGTTGTACTTTGTAACTAAAGTTTATTATGTAACTTAATTCTATAAATTAATTTTAATTACGATTAATATAACATGTAATTTATTTGTTCTTTATGTAGATGGAATACCGTAATTGGATGTATAATTGGAATTATCCTAATCGTCGATTTTTAGGGAAGAATTTATAGAAGGGGTTAAGGAATTTATTAGGCATGCAATGTCACTTGAACCGTTTCGGATTGGAGGGATGATTAGGTGTCCTTGTATGAAGTGCAAGTGTTTGCATTTTTTTGGGTTCGGAGGATGTTACGACTCTTCTTTATAGAAAGGGGTTTATGGATAATTATTTTTTGTGTGGACTAGTTATGGAGAGGTTGGTGGTACTGATGGTGTATTTCATAACGTAGTTGTTGGTGAAAGTAATAGGTCGGTGGAGAATAGTGTTCAACATCCTAGATACCATGAAATGGTTGCGGATGCTTTTGGGATGCACTTTGATTTTGAAACCCATGAAAGTGTTGAACAACCTTGTCACGGCCCAAAATCCCACCACAAGCGTCATGATGGCACCTAGTCTTTAAGACTAGGTAAGCCGATTTTCATTACATTTCGAAGCCATTGTTTTTAATAAACGAAACCAACAACAGAAATAATTATAACAACCTCCCAAGACTGGTAGTACTGAGTCACGAACTCTAACATAATACATGAAATGATCTCAATGATCGAATACTCAATACTGTTTGATTAAAAATTAACAGTACAATGAAATGAACAGACTCCAAGGGACTGCGATGACCAAGCAGCTCTACCTTGAATCCTTGTGATCACACTCTAACTTTTTCCAGGTACGATACCTCTAATACCTAGCTCTGCACAAAAATGTGCAGAAGTGTAGTATGAGTACACCACGGTTGGTACCCAGTAAGTATCAAGACTAACCTCAGTAGAGTAGAGACGAGGTACAGTCAAGACACTCACTAGTCAAATAACCTGTACAATATAGCAGTATACAATAATACTGGAAAACAACTAGCAATGATAATAACAAACGCAACCAGTGATATAACAACAAGGCAATAAGAACATCATCATTATTACTCAGGCGAATAAGGAACACAAGTACAATCAACAAGTCAAGTCCTTCAAATATAAATCCTTCACATATTATTCTTTAAGATAAATATCTTTCGAATATACTTCTTTTGAATAATTATTTTTCAAATATAATTCTTTCCAATAAATATATTTTCAAGTAAAAGTCACCATGTGACACCTCATTTCACAATCATAAATATTACGGGTCTCAACCCACTTTCATATTGTAACGACTCGGCCGGTCGTTTTGAGAGTAATAGCCTCGATCTCCTATTAACAGCTTTCCCCAAATCTTTTTCTGCTATTGTGACTTGCCGGGATGATTAGTTTTGAGTTTCGGAGTGTTTTGGGACACTTAGTCCCTAAATGAGAGCTTAAGCCCAAGGATTTGGACCGTAGTCGGAACTATGTGAAGATGACTCCGGAATGAAATTCCGTCGGTTTCGTTAGCTCCGTTAGGTGATTTTGGGTTTAGGAGCGTGTCCAGATTGTGTTTTGAAGGTTCGTAGCTCATTTAGGCTTGAAATGGCGAAAGTCGAATTTTTGGAGTTTTGGGCCGGTAGTGGAATTTTTGATATCGGGGCCGTTTTCCGATTCCGGAAGTTGGAGTAGGTTCATAATGTTTATTATAACTTGTGCGCAAAATTTAAGGTCAATAGGACGTGATTTGACAGGTTTCGATATCGGTTGTAGAATTGTGAAGTTTCAAGTTCTTTAAGTTTGAATTGGAGGGTGATTCGTGATTTTAGCATTGTTTGATGGGATTTGAGAGCTCGACTAAGTTTGTATGGTGTTTTAGGATTGGTTGGTATGTTTGGTAGAGGTCAAGGTGGCCTCGGGTGTGTTTCGGTTGCTTAACGGGTGAACACTTGGACGTAGAGAAATTTCTGAACTTTGCTGGTTCTGGTGTTTTCGCACCTGCGAAAAAGAGACCGCAGGTGCGCGAGCCGCACATGCGGAGATGGAAGCACAGATGCGATAAATCGAGAGTTGGCCTGGGGTCTCAGGTGGGAGGACGTTTCCGCATCTGCGATGCCCGCAAATGCGCAAGGATGTTCGCACATGCACAAGATGCGCAGAAGCGGAAGGGACTCCGCAGGCGCGAGGGCGCAGATGCAGCCCTTTCATCGTAGGTGAGAAGGCAGATGGGGTAAGTGAATTGCGTAGATGCGCACGTTTTCCGCACAAGCGCACCCGCAGGTGCGAGCCCAGGTTCCGCAGGTGCAAAAATACCTGGGCAGTGATTAAAACCGAAGTGCTTCACGATTTTTATCATTTTTAGCTTTGCAAACTCGGGTTGGGGAAATTTTTGAGAGAATATTTGAGGCATTTCTTAAGGTAAGTTCCTTGTGCTTATTCTTGGTCAATAATCTTGCCTTGCTATGTATTTTTCCACCTAGTTAATGTGTATTTAAGGCGAAAATTGGAAGTTGGAGACTAGGGATTTAAAAGTTTGAATTGTGGATTGGAGGACCATTTGGTGTCATATTTTAGTAAATTTGATATGGTTAGACTCGTGAGTAAATGAGCTTTCTAATTTCGTGAATTTTGTTAAGTTTCAAGACATGGGCCCCGGGGGCCGGGTTTGAGCCAATTTTGGGTTTTGGCCTAATTTTGTAGTTTTCCTTGTGGGATTCATTCCATTAGCGCGTATTGATGGTATTGTACTGTTGTGAATAGATTCGGGCCATTTGGAGTTGGATACACGTGGCAAGAACGTGATATCAGGTTGATTTGAGCGGTTCGAGGTAAGTGGCTTGCCTAACCTTGTGTTGGGGACAATCCCCTTAAGATATCTTGATAATATTTGGTGTGTGGGCACCGTGTACGTGAGGTGACGAGTACGTACACGGGCTATTATTGCAAAAATCATGTTTAACCTTTTTAAATCATAAATTGCTTCTCTTATTAATTGTACTAATATGTTTAATTATGTAGTTTTGACTAGAAAAGCATGCTTACATGTTTTAACTGCCTAATTGACATTCTGTGCGTCATGTTCAGTTAAGTTCTTATTTTCCTTATCTGTGTCCAGTATAAACTGTATAACTCGATGTCATACCTATCATTACATCTTGCGTTACATATTTAAATTGGGACTACGGACGTATTCCGGGAGATCCCCCTGTACTGCATAATTACTTTGGTACTACGGACGTATTCCGGGAGATCCCCCTATACTGCATATTTACTTTGGGACTACAGACGTATTTTCGGATATCCCCCTGTACTACATATTTACTTAGGGACTACGGACGTATTCCAGGAGATCCCTATGTACTGCATATTTACTTTGGGACTACGGACGTATTCTGGGAGATCCCCCTGTACTGTATATTTACTTTGGGACTACAAATGTATTACGGGAGATCCCCATGTACTGCATATTTACTTTGGGACTACACATGTATTCTGGGAGATTCCCCAGCACTCATATTTACTTTGGGACTACGGACGTATTCCGGGAGATCCCCATGTACTGCATATTCATTTGAAACTACGGGACGGTATCCCAAGAGATTTCTCACCGTGTTTACCGTGTTTTGAGCCGAGGGCTCCCTTAACTATTAAATTTTAGAGAATTTCTTTAACTGTGTTACCATAAATTCTACTTATATCTTTTACTGTTTAATTTATTATATTTACTATGGTAGGGCCTTGATCTGACCTCGTCACTACTCGATCGAGGTTAGGCTTGGCACTTACTGGGTATCATTGTGGTGTACTCATGCCCTTCCCTGCACATGTTTTCATGTGCAGATATAGGTGCGAGCTATCAGCCTCGGGGTTAGTACGTGCTGCTGATTCTAGGAGACTTCAAGGTACCTCTGCTTGCGTCCGCAGATCTTCGGTGTCCCCTTCTACTCCCTCGTCTAGAGATGTTTCTTATTATCTTCAGACTTTTGTATAGAGCTACATAGATTATAGCAGCTTGTGACTTAGTGATATTCCGGGTCTTGGGAAATTATTTTGTGTATGCCGAGTGGTACTACTCTTGGCTATTTAAATATACTGTTTAACTTAAAAATGTTGTGTTTTCTTTATATTTTTCCGCAAATGTTAGGCTTACCTAGTTGTAAAGACTAGGTACCATCACGACACCTTACGGAGGGTGAATTTGGGTCGTAACAAGTTGGTATCAGAGCACTAAGTTCGTAGGAGTCGCGAGTCACAAGCCGGTTTATTAGAGTCTCGCGGATCGGTGCAGAGACGTCCGTACTTATCTTTGGGAGGCTATGTAACTGTTAAGAACAATCATATTTCTTTGATTTCCTTGTCGTGCGAGTTATTGACACCAAAAATTCTAAGATTCTATTCTATTCTTTCTCACCGATGGTGAGCACCCGCAATGGGAGGACCGCCGATCAGGCACCCGAGCCCCCTGCCAGAGCCACTAGAGGCCGGGGTCGGGGTAGAGGACGACCACGTGGTGTAGCCTGAGCACCTGCGAGAGCTGCGTCAGAGGATCCCCTAGTAGCTTCAACTGGAGGGCCAGCGCCAGAGATCCCTATTGCTACTCCAGTCCACTAGGAGACTTTAGCTCAGTTCTTGAGCATGTTCAGCACTCTGGCTCAGGCCGGACAATTTTCGATAGCTCCCGCTACATCTCAGGCTGGGGGAGGGGCACAGACTCCCACAACCCGCACCCCTGAGCAGAGGGTCCAGGTTGATCAGGCCCCAGAGTATATTCCTATTCCCCCAGTGGCTCCGGTTCAGCATGAGATCAGGGTAGCTTCTTCTGAGGCAGAGCAGCTCAGACTTGAGAGGTACAAGAAGTACCACCCACCTACTTTCAGCGGACTAGATTCAGATAATGCTCTGGGTTTTCTTGAGGAGTGTCATCGTATTCTCCGCACTATGGGCATTGTGGAGACGAGTGGGATTTCTTTCACCGCTTTCCAGCTGAGGGGAGCAGCATATCAGTGGTGGCGTGCCTATGAGCTGAGTAGTCCGGACGAGGCATCCTCACTCACTTGGACTCACGTTTTAGAGATGTTTTTGTGTGAGTATGTTCCTCAGAGCCTCAGGGATGCTTGGCGCGCAGAGTTCGAGCAGTTACGCCAGGGTTCTATGACTGTGTCGGAGTATGCAGTCCGTTTCAGTGGGTTAGCTCGCCATACACCGGCTCTGGTTGCTACAGTCAGAGAGAGGGTTCGTCGCTTCATTGAGGGACTCCATCCCAGTATTTAGACCAGTATGGCCAGGGAGTTGGAGATGGACATCACTTATCAGCAGGCAGTGAGCATTGCCAGGAGAGTGGAGGGAATGTTCGCCCGGGATCGAGAGGAGAGAGAGGCCAAGAGGTCTCGAAAGACTGGTCATTATTCAGGAGCTCGTGCACCAGCAGCACGCTATGGTAGGGGTTTTATGAGTCACCCTATTCATTCAGCTCTTCCAGCAGCCAACGGTGTCCCAGCTCCTCCTAGGCCTCAGGAGCCCTATTATGCACCGCCAGTATCCAGTATGCCTCCTACTCGAGGTGCTATTACCGGCCAGTCCAGCATGCCAGGTACGAGTCAGTCTCAACCGCCGCGTCCTACGAGAGGTTGTTTTGAGTGTGGTGACACTTGTCACCTGGTTAGAGATTGCCCAGAGCCAGGAGGGGTGCACCTCCATAGACTTATCAGCCTCCACGTGCTCCACCGGGTCTTCCGGCCCTTCTTCCAGCACCAGCTGCTACCCCACCTCCTCAGCCAGCTTGAGGTAGAGGTCAGGGAGGTCGAGGTCGCCCTAGAGGGGGAGGCCAGGCCAAGTACTATGCCTTTCCATTCCGGTCAGAGGCCGTTGCTTCAGATTCAGTAATTACAGGTATCGTCCCCGTTTGTCATAGGGATAAATCAGTATTATTTGACCTAGGTTCTACGTATTCATATGTGTCTTCTTATTTTGCCCCACATTTGGGGATATCTCGGGATTCATTGAGTTCCCCTGTTTATGTATCTACTCCCATGGGAGATTCTCTCGTTGTGGATCGCGTATATCGGTCGTGTTTGATTGCTCTTAGTGGTTTTGAGAACAGAGTCGATTTGTTATTTCTCAGTACGGTAGATTTTGATGTTATCTTGGGCATGGACTGGTTGTCGCCCCATTATGCTTCCCAGATGTGTTTTCAGCTGATCTTCCGGGCATGCCTCCCGACAAAGATATTGATTTTGGCATTGATTTGTTGCCGGGCACTCAGCCCATCTCTATTCCTCCATATCGTATGGCTCCTCCTGAATTAAAGGAGTTGAAGGAGCAGTTGCAGGAGTTTCTTAATAAGGGCTTCATTTGGCCCAGTGTGTCACCTTGGGGTGCTCCTGTCTTATTTGTAAAGAAGAAGGATGGTTCTATGCGTATGTGTATTGATTATCGGCAATTGAACAAGGTTACAGTGAAGAACATGTATCCTTTGCCTCGCATTGATGATTTATGTGATCAGTTACAAGGTGCCAAGGTGTTTTCCAAGATTGACTTGCGTTCTGGCTATCATCAGTTGAAGATTCGGAAGCCGGATATCTCGAAGACTGCTTTCTGGACCAGATATGGTCACTATGAGTTTCTTGGCATGTCATTTGGGCTGACCAATGCCCCAGCAGCCTTTATGCATTTGATGCACAGTGTATTCCGGCCTTATCTTGATTCCTTCGTCATTGTGTTTATTGACGACATCCTGGTATATTCCCGGTCACAGGAGGATCATGAGCAGCACCTGGGGATCGTGCTTCAGACTTTGAGGGAGAAGAGGTTGTATGCAACATTTTCTAAGTGTGAATTCTGGCTTGATTCAGTGGCATTCTTGGGGCACATAGTGTCTTGTGATGGGATCAAGGTAGATCCGAAGAAGGTGGAGGCAGTGCAGAGTTGGCCTAGACCGTCATCAGCTATAAAGATCCGCAGTTTTCTTAGTTTGGCGGGGTATTACCATCGCTTTGTGGAGGGATTTTCATCCATTGCAACACCTATGACCAGGCTGACCCAAAAGGGTGCTCCGTTCAGGTGGACCGAGGAGTGTGACCAGAACTTTCATAAGCTCAAGACAGCTTTAACTACATCCCAGTATTAGTATTGCCTACAGGTTCAGGGTCATACACTGTCTATTGTGATTCCTCGAGGATTGGCCTTGGAGCGGTATTGATGCAGGACGGTAGGGTGATTGCCTTCATGTCTAGACAGTTGAAGGTGCATGAGAAGACTTATCCAGTTCATGATCTCGAGTTAGCAGCTATTGTTCATGCCCTGAAGATCTGGCATCATTATTTGTACAGTGTTCCTTGTGAGATTTACACTGATCACCGGAGTTTGCAGTACTTGTCCAGGCAGAAGGACCTTAATTTGCATCAGCGGAGGTGGTTGGAGCTACTTAAAGACTATGATATCACTATATTATACCACCCGGGGAAGGCCAATGTAGTGGCCGACGCTTTGAGTCTCCGGGCAGAGAGTTTGGAGAGCTTGGCATATCTTCCGGCAGCTGAGAGGCCCTTAGCCTTGGATGTTCAGGCCTTAGCCAACCAATTCGTGAGATTGGATATTTCAGAGCCTAGCCGGGTATTAGCTTGTGTGGTTTCTCGGTCTTCTCTTTATGACCGTATCAGGGAGCGCCCGTATGATGATCCTCATCTTCTAGTTCTTCAGGACAGGGTTCGGCGAGGTGATGACAGACATGTGACTATTGGTGATAACGGTGTGATGAGGATGCAAGGACGGATCTGTGTGCCCAATGTAGATGGGCTTCGGGAGTTGATTCTTGAGGAGGCCCATAGCTCGCGGTACTCCATTCATTCGGGTGCCGCGAAGATGTACCGGGACTTGAGGCAGCACTATTGATGGAGAAAAATGAAAAGGACATAGTTGGGTTTGTGGCCAAGTGTCTCCACTGTCAGCAGGTTAAATATGAGCATCAGAGACCGGGTGGATTACTTTAGAGGTTGGAGATTCCAGAGTGGAAGTGGGAGCGGATCACCATGGACTTTGCGGTTGGACTTCCTTGAACTTCGAGGAAGTTCGATGCTATTTGGGTGATCGTGGATCGGCTGACCAAGTCAGTCCATTTCATTCCGGTGCTGACTACATACTCTTCGGAGAGGTTGGCTAAAATTTATATCAGAGAGATTGTCCGCCTTCATGGTATTCCAGTATCCATCATTTCAGACAGAGGTACATAGTTCACATCACGGTTTTGGAGAGTCGTACAATAGGAGTTGGGTACTAGGGTGGAGTTGAGCACAACTTTTCACCCTCAGACGGACGGGCAGTCCGAGCGCACAATTCAGATTCTTGAGGATATGCTACGTGCCTGTGTGATGGAGTTTGGAGGGTCATGGGACCGATACTTGCCACCTGCAGAGTTCACTTACAACAACAGTTATCACTCCAGCATTCAGATGGAACCATATGAGGCTTTGTATGGAAGGCGGTGCCGGTCTCGGTCCCCAGTGGGATGGTTTGAGCCGGGCGAGGCCCGATTGTTGGGTACAGATTTGGTCCAGGATGCCCTGGATAAGGTAAAGGTGAGTCAGGAGAGACTTCGCACAGCCCAGTCCAGGCAGAAAAGTTATGCAGACCGTAAGGTTCGTGATTTTGCATTTATGGTTGGTGAGCGGGTCTTGCTTCGGGTATAGCCTATGAAGGGTGTCATGAGGTTCGGGAAGAAGGGCAAGCTGAGCCCGAGGTTCATTGGTCCTTTTGAGATATTACGGCGAGTTGGGGAGGTTTCTTATGAGCTTGCTTTGCCTCCCAGCCTAGCAGGAGTTCACCCGGTATTCCACGTGTCTATGCTCCGGAAGTATCAGGGTGATCCAACTCATGTATTGGATTTCAGCTCAGTCCAGTTGGACAAAGATCTATCTTATATTGAGGAGCCAGTAGCCATTTTGGACAGGCAGGTCAGAAAGCTCAGGTCAAAGAATATTGCTTCAGTAAAGGTCCAGTGGAGGGGTCATCCAGTCGAGGAGGCGACTTGGGAGACCGAGCAGGATATGTGCAGCCAGTACCCTCATCTTTTCACAGTTTCAGGTATGTCTTTATACTCGTTCGAGGACGAACGATTGTTTTAAGAGGGGGAAGATGTAACGATCCGGCCGATCGTTTTGAGAGTAATAACCCTGATCCCCTATTAACTGCTTTCCCCAAATCATTTTCTGCTATTGTGACTTGCTGGGATGATTGGTTTTGAGTTTCGGAGTGTTTTGGGACAGTTAGTCCCTAAATGAGAGCTTAAGCCCTAGGATTTGGACCGTAGTCGGAACTATATGAAGACGACTTAGGAATGGAATTCCACCAGTTCCGTTAGCTCCGTTAGGTTATTTTGGGTTTAGGAGCATGTCCAAATTGTGTTTTGGAGGTTCGTAGCTCATTTAGACTTGAAATGGCGAAAGTCGAATTTTTGGAGTTTTGGGCCGGTAGTCGAATTTTTGATATCGGGGTCGTTTTCCGATTTCGAAAGTTGGAGTAGGTCCGTAATGTTGATTATAACTTGTGCGCACAATTTGAGGTCAATCACACGTGATTTGATAGGTTTCGACATCGGTTGTAGAATTTTGAAGTTTCAAGTTTTTAAGTTTGAATTGGAAGGTGATTCGTGATTTTAGCGTTGTTTGATGGGATTTGAGAGCTCGACTAAGTTCGTATGGTGGTTTAGGATTGGTTGGTATATTTGGTCGAGGTCCTGGGGGCCTCGGGTGTGATTCAGATGCTTAATGGGTGAAAACTTGAACTTAGAGGAATTTTTGATCTTTGCTAGTTCTGGTGTTTTCGCACCTGCGGAAAAGAGACCGCAGGTGCGCGAGCCGCACATACGGAGATGGAAGCGCAGATGCGATAAATCGAGAGTTGGCCTGGGGTTGCACGTGCGAGGACGTTTCCGCATCTGCGATGCCCGCAAATGCGTAAGGATGTTCGCACATGCACAAGATGCGCAGAAGCGGAAGGGACTCCGCAGGCACGACGGCGCAGATATAGACCTTTCGTCGCAGGTGCAAAGGCAGAGGGGGTAAGTGAGTTGCGCAGATGCGCACGTTTTCCGCACAAGCGCACCCGCAGGTGTGAGCCCAGGTTCCGCAGGTGCGGAAATACCTGGGCAGTGATTAAAACCGAAGGGCTTCGCGAGTTTTATCATTTTTGGCTTTGCAAACTCGGGTTGGGGCAATGTTTGAGAGCATTTTTGAGGCATTTCTTCAGGTAAGTTCCTTTTGCTTATTTTTGGTCAATAATCTTGCCTTGCCATGTATTTTCCCACCTAGTTAATGTGAATTTAAGGTGGAAATTGGAAGTTGGAGACTAGGGATTTGAGAGTTTGAATTGTGGATTGGAGGACTATTTGGTGTCAGATTTTAGTAAATTTGATATGGTTAGACTCGTGAGTGAATGAGCTTTCTAGTTTCGTAAATTTTGTCGGGTTTCGAGACGTGGGCCGAGTTTGAGCCAATTTTGGGTTTTGGCCTAATTTTGTAGTTTTTCTTGTGGGATTCATTACATTAGCGCGTATTAATGGTATTGTATTGTTTTGAATAGATTCAGATCATTTGGAGTCGGATACTCATGGCAAGAATGTGATATCAGGTTGATTTGAGCGGTTTGAGGTAAGTGGCTAGCCTAACCTTGTGTTAGGGACTATCCCCTTAAGATATCTTGATATTATTTGGTGTGTGGGCGCCGTGTACGTGAGGTGACGAGTACGTACACGGGCTATTATTGCAAAAATCATGTTTAACCCTTTTAATCATAAATTGCTTCCCTTATTAATTATACTAATATGTTTAATTGTGTAGTTTAGACTAGAAAAGCATGCTTACGTGTTTTAACTGCCTAATTGACATTCTATGCGTCATGTTCAGTTAAGTTCTTATTTGCCTTATCTGTGTCAAGTATACACTGTATAACTCGATGTCATACCTGTCATTTCATCTTGCGTTGCATATTTAAATTGGGACTACGGACGTATTCCGGGAGATCTCCTTGTACTGCATATTTACTTTGGGACTACAAACGTATTCCGGGAGATCCCCTTGTACTGCATATTTACTTTGTGACTACGGACGTATTTCGGGAGATCCCCCTATACTGCATATTTACTTTGGGACTACGGACGTATTTCGGGAGATCCCCTTGTACTGCATATTTACTTTGGGACTACGGACGTATTCCGGGAGATCTTCCTGTACTGCATATTCATTTGAAACTACGGGACGNTTCCGGGAGATCCCCTTGTACTGCATATTCATTTGAAACTATGGGACGGTATCCCGAGAGATTTTCCACTGTGTTTACCTTGTTTTGAGCCGAGGGCTCCCTTAGCTGTTAAATTTTCGAGAATTTCTTTAACTGTGTTACCGTAAATTCTATTTATATTTTTTACTGTTTAATTTATTATATTTACTCTGATAGGGCCTTGACCTGACCTCGTCACTACTCGACCGAGGTTAGGCTTGGCACTTACTGGGTACCATTGTGGTGTACTCATGCCCTTCCCTGCACATGTTTTCATGTGTAGATCCGGGTGCGAGCTATCAACCTCGGGGTTAGTACGTGCTATTGATTCTAGGAGACTTCAAGGTACCTCTGCTTGTGTCCGCAGATCTTCGGAGTCCCATTCTACTCCCTCGTCTAGAGATTTTCCTTATTATCTTCAGACTTTTGTATAGAGATACATAGATTATAGCAGCTTGTGGCTTAGTGATATTCCGGGTCTTGGGAAATTATTTTGTGTATGCCGAGTGGTACTACTCTTGGCTATTTAAAATATATTGTTTAACTTAAAAATGTTATGTTTTCTTTATATTTTTCCGCAAATGTTAGGCTTACCTAGTCGTAAAGACTTGGTGCCATCACGACACCTTACAGGGGGTTAATTTAGGTCGTGACACATATTTTCCACGGCAACTCGCGCCCATATTTCTATCGCCATCATACCGACAACTCACGTGTCAATAATAAAATCATCATATTTTTCTCCGGCACCTTATGCCCATATTATTTTCATAACTGCACGACAACTCACGTATAAGATCCACATGATCAATTTATTTTCAATAAATTAAGGTTAAAAATCTTTAAATCAAGTAAGAAATCAACAAAAAGATAAGTTTATTTTAGAAATCGTTTGAGTGAGGGAAAATAGCATTTTCATTAAAATAAAGCATCAGCTAAACTACTGATTTGGATATAGAATTTATTAAATTAAACATACTAGAAATATTTCTTTTATTTAAAACAACTCAATCATCAAAAATAATTACAACCCAAAAATACAAATCCTCAAGGTCTCGTACGAAAAAGTCAAGGTCAACGCAATACATCAAGAAATACAAAACACTTAATATTAAGCCAAATAATTCATCACGGAAAATACAAGAATTTACAAATTACGAAAAAATAAAATAACCAAAGGCAAGTGCATCCATAGAAAAATATCAACAAAAAGGGCACTCCCGAAATACCGCCTTATAGTCCCAAAAGTAAATATGCAAGACAGGGGGAATCTCCCGAGGTACCGCCTGAATCTCCCGAGGTACCGCCTCGTAGTCCCAAAAGTAAATGTGCAAGACAGGGAGAATCTCCCGAGGTACCGCCTCGTAGTCCAAAAAGTAAATGTGCAAGACATGGGAATCTCCCGGAATACCGTTCCGTAATCCCAAAGTAAATATGCAGGGCAGGGGGATCTCCCAGAATACCGTTCCGTAGTCTCAAAGTAAATATGATTTCAACAACTGCACATCAAGTGCTCACATATCACAAATGTCTCATCAAGTGATCAAATATTACAACATATCACAAATTGCACATCGAGTGCTCAAATATTTCAACTTGCCACAGAAATCAACAATACATCATTTTCTACAATAAGGAGCCCATGGCTCGACCATAATGTGCATAAAATCTTAACATAATATATTTCACATATATTCAAGGTGGCAATCATACCAAATCATCATATAAAAACAATTTCAACTAACAAGGATCTAGGCATGACAAATAAAGGATTTAATAAGTGCCAATAATTTCCAATTTAATACATAAGGGCATCTAAGGATTTTTAATCAATGAAATTTGCACATATAAACCAAGTACGTACTCGTCACCTCGCGTACATGGTTTTAAATTACACAATTTGCACATAAGACTCAATGTCTAAGGGAAAATCTCCCCCACTCGAGGTTAAGCAAGACACTTACCTTTTTGAAGTTAGGCCGATATTCCAAAATTACCTTCTTAATTGAATTGACCTCCGGACGGCTCCAATCATTCTTGAGCCTTCCTTACATTACTACGAGGTTCCGAAAATTCTAGCAACTTCAATCTATTTAGAAGCATAACAAAAGTGAACCATAATTAGGAAGATTTTTCATGGTTTCAGCTAATTTGAGCATTTTATCAAACACTAGGTGCGCAAATTTTGTTTCAAGGTTCTTCTACAAGATTTCTTTCACTCCTGAACCCAATCTTTACTTATTTTAGCCCAAAAATCTTTCCACAAACCTTATTGGTACATACATGCATAAATAATACTCGCATACCCAAGAATCATACTCCTAATCAAAATTAAAAACTACGGTATGGAACCTTACCTCTTAGATGAAGAACTCGTAAGATTTCCTTGTTAGATTTCAAAGTTTGGACAAGATATTGATGAATAAAATACTTAATCTACTTCCTCTCTATAGAAAATTCTCACTTCCCTCTAAAAACCCTCAGATAAATGCCCCAAAATAAACCCCAAAACCTATTTATCAAAATGGGGTTGGGTTATGAAAATAGAAAAATTAACCCTCCGAAAGCAGGTCTGCGATCACATAATGGACCACAGAATGGGTATGCGGGTCTCACAATGTACCGCAAAATTGATGCCCAGAAATGGCCTTCACTGGACAGGTTTGCGACCATTTTGCGGTTGCATAACTACTTCTGCGATAGCATAATGGGTCGCAGAATCGTATTTTTCCAGCCTTTGGTAATTTGGTCATAACCTCTTGTAGGAGTATCAAAATGATGAACGGTTTAAAGATATGGAAACTAGACACATATACCTTTCATTTTATAGGTAACACACCATATAACGCTTCATATCAAGAGACGTATGCTCGTTTGAAGTTAGGTCTTGTGCGAACTCACTTGAAACTTTAGTCTATTATGAATTTCCAACTTCAACATTCGATGCCGAAACCTATCGAATCAAGTCCGATTGACCTAAAATTTTGCACACAAGTCATAAGTGACATAAAGGACCTATTACAATTTCCAGAATCAGATTCCGACCTCGTTATCAAAAATTCAACCTTCGATTGAACTTTCCGAAAATCGTCTATTTTCCAACTTTCACCAAAATACGTCGAATTGTCCTACGGACTTCCAAATCCAAATCCGAACACGCGCCTAAGTCCAAAATTATCATACAAAGCTATTGACATCATCAAAATTCTATTCCGAGGTCGTTTGCTCAAAAGTCAACTCTTTGGTCAACTCTTTCCATTTAAGCTTCAAAATGAGAATTTCTCTTTCAATTAAATTCTAAGACTTTCGAATTCAAACTCGACCACACCCATGGGTCATAATACATATTATAAAGTTGCCCGGGACCTTAAGTCGTTGAGCGGGGTATTAATGCTTAAAATGACAAGTCGGGTCGTTACAAACCTCCTAACGAAGAGGCAAAATATTTTCATAAACAGTTAGAGGCTGCTAGTCGTCCACTAAGGGAAGGGAGTGTACACTCACAGTTGTCTATTGCGGTTAGCTACTCTTATTTATTTAAATAGCTACTCTTGTTTATTTAATGTAATTTCTATGTTGTAGGTTCATACCTAATCATCGGACTACAAAGATAATCACTGAAGCTCTTGGCCGGTTGTATGATGCACCCTATGCGACTTGAAGTGACTTTCCACTGGAGCTCGTGCATCAAATTTTCAACCAATATAAGGTTTTAATACAATTCTTATCTATTTAAGGATTATATTAATAATATTTTCATCTAACGTTACACACTTCATTTGCAGACTAGGTGTGCCTGGGAGGACCGGCATAAAAGTGAAATTTGTGCAAATTTTGTATTCAAATGCCGTAAGAGACTATTTGATTCCTTCTGCTCTGCTCGAAAGAAGAGCAAGAAGCCTTATGGGTTCTACTACATTTATGGAAGAATCTGCTGAGGCAGTGGACCACCGAGAAATTCAAGAAGAGGAGTGAACATGGAAAGAAGGCCCGGGCATCTGAGAAGGGTGGCTCCTTGCACGAGGAGACTACTGATAACTCCTTAAAATATTTACATCTATTTTTATCGAACTATACTTATATATTTTAATTTAGTTAACACATTTTATTATATTTGTAGGGGAAAAATATATGGGAGGAAGATGACTCATGATGAGTTCTTCATGGAGACTCATATCCGGAAGAAGAAGGCACCGACCGATCCAACTAGATGGGTCGAGGACCTGGCGGAGACTGCATATGTAAGTTTCATAACTACTATAACTTGAAATTAATGTTTATAATATTATATAGTTAATAATTTTCTATCGTCTAAATAAAGGGTCGCTACAAGGCTAATAATTTAATATCCTTCAAGGTCAGTTAACCAATCTTCTTTCTAGTAGTGCTTTCCCGATTCCCCTGTCTCGTCAGCCTTCCCCATATGATAATCCTTTGAACCATGCCGACAATGAATGCTATAGTAGTTGTAACGATCCGACTTGTCGTTTTAAGAATTTACGCCACGTTCAGTGACTTATGGTCTCGAGCAGCTTCGTAATATGTATTATGCCTCGCGGGTGTGGTCGAGTTTGATTTTCGAAAGATTCAGGATTAAATTGAAAGAACAATTCTCATTTTTTAAAACTTAAATGAAAAGAGTTGACCAGAGTTGACTTTTTGATATCGGGGTCGGAATCCAGTTCTGAAAATTTTCATAGGTCTGTTATGTCATTTATGACTTGTGTGCAAAATTTGAGGTCAATCGAATTTGATTTGATAGGTTTCGGCGTCGAATGTAGAAGTTGAAATATCTTAGTTTCATTAAGCTTGAATTGTGGTATGATTCGTGGTTTTAGCGTTGTTTGATGTGATTTGAGGTTTCGACTAAGTTCGTAATATATTTTGAAACTTGTTGGTATGTTCGGACGGGGTCCCGAGTGGCTTGGGTGAGTTTTGGACCATTTTTAGGTCATTTTTAGTTATTGGTTTTTGGCCACAGAGGTATGCATCGCGTTCGCGGACAAACGGCCGCGATCGCTAAGAGCAATTTTGCTGTTTGGACACTGTGAATCGCGATCGCGTAGAGGAAATCTCTATTGCACAGACCCGTCTTTGGAAGCTTACATCTCGCAATCTATAAGGAATTTGGAGATACTCCAAAAATAAAAATTGTAGCTCTTTGTGTCTAGTTTTCAGAAAAATAAATCATTTATTATTTGGAAGTTTGTACAAAAGGTTATGTTGGATATACTATAGGCTGTATGGGAAGAGTTTGGAAATCTCTGTTGCACGGGGCTGACTTTGGAAGTTTATATCTAGCAATCTATAAGGAATTGGGAGATGACCAACACATGAAAGTTATAGCCCTTTGTGTCTATGTTTAAGAAAGTTAAACCATTTGCAAATTGGATTTTTGTACAAAAGGTTACGATCATTATACTAGAGGATGTCTGGAAGTACTGGGCACTTGTTCTTTGAGATCGCGAAGCATTGTCCGCACGCTGAGAAAAGTTGTGCTTTGCGATCGTGAAGCATTTTCCTCGATCGCGAAGAGTAAATACCTGGGCAGTAGCTATATTTCGAGGTTTAAGCCATTTTTAACATATTTGGAGCTATGGAGCTCGGATTGAAGCAATATTTTACGCGATTTTCACCGTATGGATTGGGGTAAGTATTCTATATCCTAAAGTGTTTATATTTAATGAATCTATGATTATATTCATCGTTTAATTCGGATTTTAATGGAAGAAATCAAGATTTTGGCTAAATCTTCCAGAAACGAAAATTTAAGATTTGGAGGTCGACTTATTATCAGAATTTGATAAAATTGGTATGGTTGAACTCGTATCGGAATGGGTGTTCGAATTTCATGAAAATTATGTCGGGTTCCGAGAGGCGGGCCCCGCGATGACTTTTGTTGACTTTTTAAAATAAAATTTTAAGTCGGCATATTATTATCCGGAATTGTTTCCGATAAATTTTAATGAAGTTGTACAATTAGTTTGGATAGATTTGAGCTGTCCGGAGGTCAATTCAAGTAAGAAGGCTATTTCGGAATATCGACATAACTTCAAAAAGGTAAGTATCTTACCTAACCTCGAGTGGGGGAATTACCCCTTAGGCATTGAGTCATATGTGAAAATTGTGTGGTTGGAAGCCGTGTACGCAAGGTGACGAGTATGTACTCGGGCTTATATGTGCAAATTTTATTGGTTTAAAGTTTTAGGCATTTTTATGTATTAAATTGGATGATTGTTGGCGTTTGTAAATCCTTGAATTATCATGCCTCATTCATTATTTGTCAAGTTTGTATTTTATATAATAATTTGGTGTTATTGTTATTTGAATTTTATGTGAATTTCGTGTATTTGTTGATTTGATATTTTTCTTGGAGTTAAATTCATGATGAAATCCGTATCTGCAAATATTTATTAAATAAGTTTAAATTGAGAAGTTAATATAATTATCAAGAATTTGGATTAATGAAGGTGTTGCCCTGTACTGAGTATTTTTTACCTATGTTGATTGTTTTGAGGTTTTATATACATTGTGTGGAGCCTTGGGCTATTTGTTGAGAAATTTATTGATTATGCTACATATTTGGAACTTGATTGTGGTCAGTGGAAAATTGTGATATGAATTGTTGTATTGTGTTATGGATTAAACACTCTCCTTGACGTTATTTATGCTTCCTACCTTGCTTGTTAATGATATACATGTACTTGGTGAGGAAGAGTGTAAAGCACGAAGGGTGATGCCGTGCCATTTGAATTATATTATCATGTGAGGGAGAGTGTAAAGCACGAAGGGTGATGTCGTGCCATTTGAGAGTGTAAAGCACGAAGGGTGATGCCGTGTCATTTGAGAGTGTAAAGCACGAAGGGTGATGCCGTGCCATTAAGAGTGTAAAGCACGAAGGGTGATGCCGTGCCGTTTTATTTATATTATCAGGTGAGGATGAGAGTAAAAGCACGAAGGGTGATGCCGTGAAAATATTTTTATATTATCATATACTCATGGAACGAAGGGTGTTTCCGTGTAGGAGAGGACGAGAGACATAAATTATATTGTGATATCGTTTTGTTGTGTATACATTCATGCCTTTATCTTGAGATGTTATTGTGCACCTATGTTTTCTATGTGACTTGTAGTGGATGTTGCTTCCTGTGTGCCTCTACTTTATTTTTTTTTATTGTTATTGAACTTCTCCCACTTAGTTGGTACTGTTATATATATGTACGGTGAGAAAGATATAAATGCACGAAGGGTGTTGCCGTGCCAATTGATTTGATCCACATATATATATTGGGTGAGAATGAGATAAGTGCACGAAGGTATTATCGTGCCATTTGATGTGATATGTTGAATATATTTCTCACGCCATGATAGTTAAATGAGGCGTCACATGGTGACTTTTATTCGAAAGAATTATATTATAAAGATATTTACTTGAAGGAATTATATTCGAAAGATATTTATTGGAAAGAATTATATTCAGAAGATATTTATTTGAAAAAATTATAATGGAAAGATATTTATTTGAAGAAAGTATATTTGAAATATATTTATTGAAAAGGATTATGTTCTAGAGACTTTTATTGAAAAACTTATAGATAAAAGATGTATATTTTGAAGGACTTGATTAATTGATTATACCTCTATTTATTGTTTGTTTGACTAATATTTATGATGTTCATGTTGCCTTGTTGTTTAAATCACTAGTTTAATAGTGTTGCCCTTATTATTATTTATTTTTTATTATTTTTGTATGTTATATTGCATAGATTATTTGACTAGTGAGTATCTTGACTGTACCTCGTCTCTACTCCATTGAGGTTAGTCTTGATACTTACTGGGTACCGACCGTGATGTACTCATACTACACTTTTGCATATTTTTGTGCAGAGCCAGGTATTGGAGATATCGCACTTGGGCAGAGTAAAGAGGGATCGTAAGAATTCAAGGTAGAGCTGCTTAGTTGTCGCGGTTCCTTGGAGTCTTTTCATTTCATTGTACTGTTAATTTTTAATCAAATAGTATTGCATATTCGGTCCTCGTGATCATTCCATGTATTCAGTTAGAGTTCGTGACTCAGTACTACCAGTCTTGGAAGATTGTATATTCATATTTGTTCCGCTGTTAGTTTTGATTACTTATTTTTTTTAAAATGGCTTCGAAATGTAATAGAAATCGGCTTACCTAGTCTTAGAGACTAGGTGCCATCACGACGCCTGTGGTGGGATTTTGGGTCGTGACAGTAGTGGAGATGAAGATGATGTAGTACAAAACACTCAATGAATGATGTTTGAATTTTTAACTTGTAAAATATTTTGTTGTTAGGTATGATGTTTTGTTAATATAGTTTAGTGGAGATGGAGATAATGTTTTGTTAATATAGTTTTGATTGTTGTTATTATTGTTATTATTGTTGTTCTTGTTGTTGTTATTGTTGTTATTTTTGTTGTTATTGGCAGTAATGTAATGCTGCCATTATAGGTGATTGGTTGTTGGCAGGTGGTGCAACTATAAAACAGTTATTTTCTTGTAAAACAATACCCAGAAAACCGACCGACTTCGGTCGGAAATGTTCATATTAATTCCCTGAAAATCAAAATTACCGACCGAATTCGGTCGGAATTTATGATTTTAAATATTAATTATTTAAATAATACCGACCGATTTCGGTCGGAATTAATAATTTTAAATAAAAATGTATAATTTTATATTTTAACAATACCGACCGATTTCGGTGAGAAATGAATAATTTTTAAAAAAATGAATAATTAAATATCCGACCGAATTCGGTCAGTAATTTAAAAATAATTAAAAAATATTTTTAATAATACCGACCTAATTCGGTCGGAATTTAATAATTTTTTAAAAAATAAATAAATAAATTTCCGACCGAATTCGGTCGGTAATTTAAAAATAATTACAAAATAATTTTAACAATACCGACCAACGTCGGTCGGTAAAATTAATTTGTGTCAGACATTTGGTCAAACTGCGTTGCAGTTACCAACCGACTTCGGTCGGAAAAAAGCGTCCGACTTCGATCGCTCCCCGTTTGCGATTATTATTTTATCGACCAATCGTAAACGATCGAAAATTGATCGATTTTTGTTGGATTTCGATCGATTTCGATCGGTTTTTCTGGACGCTTTGTGGCAATTTTTTAGTAGTGTCAATGGAGATGTCAAGCAGTCATTTTGTGCCTGAGCTTGTGATTATTTTGTGCATGATATCAAGTAGCACTTATTAAGCAACTGACTGCATTTTATTTTAGTTGTATGTACTAAAAAGGTACACTTTTTGGTTCTTTTGGTTAAGCAACATGAAGCCGTTATTTGAACCTGTATAGCCCTTTATAGGATGTTTCATAAAAGTAAGTTCAAGGCCTTAGGACTTTATAACTTGACGTGTTTCTTTTTGTTTGTTTTTTTCGTTTTCCAAATATAACTTGACTTGTTCAACATCTTAAATTTTGTTAGTCCAACAAATTCCATAAGGATAACGGTATTTGTATTTGGTGATTGCACGATAGAGGTCAAATAAAAATTTAGGTTTATTTTGTTGTAACGAACCAACCAACAACAACAACAACTAAGTATAATCCCACTAATAGGGTCTGGGGAGGGTAGTGTGTACGTAGACCTTACCCCTATCCTGGGGTAGAGAGGCTGTTTCCGATAGACCCTCGGCTCCTTCCCTCCAAGAACTCCCCATCTTACTCTTGGGGTGACTCAAACTCACAACCTCTTGGTTGGAAGTGAATGGTGCTTACCACTAGAGCAACTCACTCTTGTCATTGTAACAACCAACCCACTAGTGATATTGTCTGCTTTGGGCATGGCTCGCTCGACCCTCCCTTAAGGACTCGGCGCCCTCGCTAACGTTTGCCCCACCACCGACTCTGATACCATATGTAACATCACAACCCACTATTAATATTGTTCGTTTTGGACCTAGGACCACACGGCTTTAAAATGTATCATTGGGGTCTAAGACTTGTTTATTTATATACTCAACATCTCTTCCATGTTTTGTCAATATTGGATTCGCCTAGGGTGTCATATTTATTGACATATTTTGACGGTTGATTGTTGTTGTTTAAACAAATTGATTTAAGTTATATATGCTGACATTGTAAAGTTAATTTTTACTATCACAGGAATTTAATTGGTTACACCACATTATTTTCTACTTTTAGGTTACGATATCATACTTATATATTATGAAAATTAAAGTTACTTGTTTTTATATATCTGCTTTATACGATGATATAAAAAATCTATCCCAAATTATAATTGCATCTTTTTCTTAATAAACTTTATAAGAATTGTTGAGTAGATATATCCTAGAATATCGATTAATGAGAGAATGTTTTTTAAAAAAATATTTACATGAGAGATATCGATTACTTCTCCGTTATTCGCTAGTGGTGCATTCCCCACGTTGCATGTAATGCATGCACGCAGCCGCTATTCTTTCACACTGCGCTTTTTGCCTTCAACTTCTCCTTGGACGTACAACAAGAAAATTCTGGAAAAAAAATATCAAAGCTAATTCTACCCTCTTAATTTAATTCTCTCATTTTTAACAAATTTTGGTTGGACTTTACAAAACTACAACAGTGTAAATTGTAAAAAGCATTTTACCGTACGTGTTACGTCTGTTTAATTTTGTCTCACCATTTCATTAGTTTTTTATACTACAACTTTACAAGTCATAGAACACGAAATGATTGCCACCAGTCACATTTATAAAGGGGAAACGAAAGGATTTTCCCTCCCCCGAAGGATTCTGCAGATAGCAGAGAAACTAATAAAATACTACTCCCTCCATTTCAATTTATGTGAACCCATTTGACTGAGCACGAAGTTTAAGAAAAGAGAGAAGACTTTTGAACATATAGTGTAAAATAAGGCACATATATTTTGTGTGGCTATAAATCATTGCATAAAGGTAAATTGATGCCAAATAAGGAAAGGGATCATTCTTTTTCGTACGGACTAAAAAGGAAATAGGTTCACATAAATTGAAACGGAGGGAGCATGTAATTTATTTTTGTATAACATTTTTCGTAAAGGTCGCTAGCTCTAGGGGAAGAATACAGGTTTATTTTATGTATTAGACATTTTGGTAGGCGTTCGGACATAAAAATTATAATTTTGAAAAAAAAAATAATATTTGCAGTTAAGTTGAAAAAAAGTATTTGGTATTTGAAATTATATTTGGACATGCATTTCACTTGAAAAAATATTGCAGTTTTGTGAGTGGGAAAAAATATTTTTCTGAAAATTTAAAAAGTGATCAAAATCACTTATTGGTTTTTGAAAAACTCATTTTCAAAATTTTCCAAAAACTTACAAAATTTCATAGACAAACACATTTTTTTTTAAACTTTAAAAAAAAAGAAAAATGTTTTATGGACAAACGGGCCTAATATACCGGAGAAATAAGTTTCACAATGTACGCTACTCAGGATATCATTTGAGTTATGGTGGTTTAATTAGTAACTATGAAAGAGTAATATATGATTCACTTATTCTGATAACAAAATCAATTAATTTATTCACACTTAATGCTAAATTAAATGTCGTCTAAATGTTTCGAAAGTAAAACTTGTTCAATTAGTAGCTTCTGGGAGTAGTTTTAAACTTTTTCGTAGATTTTTTAATATACAATTTCCCCCCAAAATTAAGTACATATTCTTTTGATTGCAAGCGCATTGGACCTACATCACACCCTTTTGGAGCGTAACCCTTCCCCGAATCCTACGTCTTGCAAGATAATTTGTGCACCGGACTACTCTTATTGCAAGTGTTTGAAAGATGATTAAATTAACTCTAAGATATATCATTCAACTTACGATGAAAGGACCTATCCTTTTAGGTCGAATTAACATCAAGAGTTGTGGTGAGTTAACTGAGATCTTCCATCCTTAACCAAAGTCTTGAGTTCGGATAATGAAAATTTTGAAACCCCTAGTAGCTTGATTGAACGCTTCCCCTTTAATGGGTGCTACACGACGTGAATCTAGATTAGTAGGTCAATGGATTCCGGACACCGGATAATAATAATTATAAAAAGGGGGCTATATTTTAAATAATAAGAAATTATTAATTATACCCCTATACATTGCCAAATAATAGCACATGTAACGTAGGGAACTGAACAGTAAGAGCAAATATCAAACATAATTTCTGTTTCATTCTCGCGTATAATTATCACGTGAATATGCATATTAGCCACAATATTTTCATTTCCAACAATAAAAATGCTAAATATGACAAAGGAATATTATAAAGCCAAATCACTTGCCTATAATGTTGTAGCCCTATGCACTGTTGTAGCCCTATGCACTACACTTCATGCCAAAAAGTCAATTAACTGAATAAAGATTAGAAAACTGTTTTCTGTGAGGGAACTTTACACCTTCCCCCCCCCCCCCCCCCCCGTTTTGCTTGAAGAAGTTTATGATAACTGACTTTCGGTTTTTGTCATCTCAAAAGTCCTCTATTTTCTGTATTATTTTATTCTGTTTAATGAACCAAAAAAGAAAGAGAGAAGGAAAACTAGTTCAGGTCATTGACATAATATATCAAAAGAGAAAAAGACTTCCAATCCACATAAGCTCAAAGTGCTTCCTTTAGCTTCTTGCAAAAACTTTTAGTTAGTAATAATTGTTTAGATCATTTTTTTTTTGTTTCTAAAGTCTTTAACATGTGACCAAGATATGCCAATGCTTCTCTTCTTTCTCAAAAATTTCGATCTTGGAGTATAAAGTAAGTTACATTTTTCAGTTTTCTTGCTTTTTATTCCACATGTATTTCACAAAAGACCACTCTTTCATGAGGTGTAAAACTGAATAATAAAAAGAAAGAAATAAGTTGTATATAGAGCTCTACTATAAATATCTCAACTCAAACTGCTCAATTACTCATCATCTCAATTCTAATCTTCTCAGTTTTAGTCTTTAATCATTTCATATCTCATAAAAAAGATGAAAATGGAGAACCCCATTTCTTCTCTTTTTCTTATTTCACTTCTCTCCATTTTCTTGACTGAAGCCATAGCTGATGTTGTGACAATATTAAATGTGCTGAATTTGGGGGCAAAGCCAGATGGAAAAACTGACTCAACAAAGGCTTTTTTAACTGCTTGGGCAGCAGCTTGTGGCTCTTCAAAACCAGCCAACATATTTGTCCCACAAGGAAAGTATTTGGTTAAACAAGCACATTTTAAAGGAAAATGCAAGAATAGAGCCATAACGTTCCAAATTGATGGCATACTCGTTGCACCCTCTGATTATAATGTGATTGGAAATGCCAAAAATTGGCTTCTGTTTGAAGGTGTTGATGGAGTTTCCATTCACGGTGGAATTCTTGATGGCCAAGGGACTACTTTGTGGAGTTGCAAAGCCTCGGGCAAGAACTGCCCGAGGGGCGCCACGGTAAGTTGTAACATTTTTACGCTATCAGTGTAATTATCTGTAGTTTATCTTTTAAGTGACTATTGATGGTGTGTAGTATATAAGTTAAAATTTTGAAGTGTTTTACTTGTATACACTGTTAACATTTGTACTATGCTGGTCACATTGGAGAAACAAATTCAAAAGTTGTTCATATCTCAGAATTAGCAATTTTCTAAATTAGTGTAACGTACCCTTTAAATAAGGATAAACAAGTACTTTATGTAAATAACTGTCCAAGTATTTTTTACCCTGGTATTATGGTTTATTTTATTTTTTCAAAAGCAGGATTAGATTTTCTAGTGGTAATAATGAGTTTTGACCTTAGACCTTAAAGAATCTTAAATGCTGCTTTTGAACTGAAATGAAATTCAAATTCCTTATACAACAAGTAGATGCTGTTTGCCTTTAAAGCTCACCAGAATATTTATGTGCTTTCTTGATATTTGCAGACTCTGGGATTTTCCAACTCTAACAATGTAGCAATAACAGAACTAACCTCATTGAACAGCCAAATGTTTCATATTGTCTTCAATGGGTGCAAAAATGTGAAGTTGCAGGCCATTAAAGTTTTTGCCTCTGGCAAAAGCCCGAATACGGATGGCATTCACGTACAATTATCATCTGATATCTCAATCTTGAACTCAAAAATCAGTACTGGAGATGATTGCATATCCATCGGTTCAGGAACTACTAACTTGTGGATCCAAAATATAGCTTGTGGCCCTGGCCATGGAATCAGGTAATAATAACTGCAAATAGCCTTCCATTATAAGTGGGATATGTAACCTGGAAAATAAGGTAGGTAACATGCTACAATAGGCTAAAATACAGTGATCGCGTAAAAATATTTACATTGTCAATGAATAAGTTAAATCCCTAATACAATGCTATGGTGGTGAATTTTGTTGCAGCATTGGGAGTTTAGGCAAGGATTTTCAAGAAGCAGGGGTGCAAAATGTGACAGTCAGATCAGTTATATTTAAGAACACACAAAATGGTGTGAGGATTAAAACATGGGGTAGACCAAGTACTGGCTTTGTCAAGAATGTTCTTTTCCAGCATGCTACAATGATTAACGTTCAAAATCCAATCGTTATTGATCAAAATTATTGTCCATATAACAAAAATTGTCCCGGCCAGGTATGAATTTTCTAACACTACATTTTCCAGACAATTCCTCATTTTCTTGGATATTTAACTTTGTCAATAGGTGTCAGGTGTGAAAATTAGTGATGTTACATATCAAGATATCTATGGAAGTTCAGCAACACGAGTCGCAATGAAATTTGATTGCAGCAAAAGAAATCCATGCCAAGGAATAAAATTGGAAGATGTACATCTCACTTATAAGAATCAACCAGCTGCTCAAGCTTCATGTGCTAATGCTGCAGGAACAACTTCTGGCATAATTCAGCCTACCAGTTGTTTGTAAGGGAAAATCCAACAAAAGGGGTTCTTTCCCTTCTTTTTTGTAAAAGTATATTTAGCTCTTAATTTAGATAAGAGAGCTAGTGGTTTTATTTAATTGGTCAGACTAGGTATCAGTAATGTTTGTAGGCTGTAGCTGTCATTTTTCTTGGGTTGAAATTAGAAATGCTTGCTTGAGCTTGTGGCGTGCCTGAATCTCCTGGCCTAGCGACGTTAGTTCAAAGCCATAACCCAAACAGAGAAATTGTTTCTCACTATTCATTGTAATTGAATGTCTTTCTCGTTTGCTCTATGAGATGTGTCAATTACATGTTTTAATTGGTACATATAGGCAAGTAAAATGTTCAATTCATATCTGAATTTTGTGTTAGGGATATAGTATATATACCCTAGATCCAATCTCATATGTGATGATTTGAATATATTTTTGTGAACATTATTTGATATAAAAATATATGGCATTTGATATTCTTTTATCATATTTATTATCAATTGCTTGATTAATTTGATAAAGTCCTTGATTAAAATTTTGAGATTTGTCATCGTGATGGAGATCATGATAATGAGAGTGAAGTTTCTTATAATTTAATCTAAATTTGTTCTTGATCATAGGATTATTAATTTGGACATTGGTAATCCGGTTAGATCAATATTTATGTGATCGTCTTTATGGGATAAAGATTAGTTGATCTCATTAATTAAATCACATAGATAGATGATACATATAGAGATATCATCATTGAACCGACTCATTGAAAAATTTCTAATAGGATATTCTCTTGAAGAATGTGATGTAAGAGTTTCCTTTGACCTGAGATCGTCATAGTAATTGGCAAGTTATTTGTTGTGCTTTGATACTAGACACCTATGGCCCTAGGGTGATAGTTGAAAGGATATTGGGTACGATTGAATACTTGTACAATTAGTGATTGATCAAGATGGAATCTGTCAACTCTTGGTAATGAGTTTAAGCTCCATGTTGTCATGAATTATAAATGACCAAATTAAGACCTTGGCCAGGGCAATTGAATGAAAGAAGGAAAGAGTTTCTTAGGTCATTCAATGGTCGATTATAATTGACTTGAACACATAGTTGGTCGCCTATTAGGATTTGACAGTTGAACCATATCCTAGGTTGACCCAGAGCTATAAGGGCAGAAGGAATTACTACATTATTCTTCTACTGGTTCTTGAGAGTAAATTATATACTTCATGCTATCCGGTCGTTAAGGAGTGTTGCTAGACGCCACCCTTGATTAGTATATTAATATGATCAATTTACTACTGGCTTAGAATTGAACCTATGTGGTTGCACACTAACGAGTGTTCTAATCTTTGCTAAAGGAATAATTACTTTATCATTTGATAATTAAATTAAAGAATTTAATTAGTCAAATAAATTTAGTTATTAGTCCAAATAAAATATTATTATATTCTTTGCTAGCACAAAGAATATAATTAATATTATGAACAAATTAATGTTTTCTATTTGGAACAGAAAATTAAATTATATCTCTTGATTAAAATAAATATATGTGATATATATAATTAGTACTTATTTTGTATAAGATATGTTATACAAAGTGTTAATAAAAAAAGTTGATGGAAACTTATTAGTAAAATCCAATGTGAAATTGGATTCATGTATTAAAGTCCAGAAAGGACTAGCCGCCGCCGACGTGCATATGATCCCATTAGGAATCGGATAAAAGTTTTCCAATGGAAAACCTTTTACGAAGTCTATTTTTGGAACTAGACTTGTACCCAAGGTAATTCATTACCTTAACCAATAGGAAAGTGATGTTATAAAAGGGTCATGGAAAAGTGTCGTAGGTGGTCTATTGAAACATATACTTTGTGAAAGTGTGATTGAAAAAAAAGGAGTTTTTTGAGGAAACTAAAAACTAAGAGATATATTCTTGACAAGAAAAACAATTTCTTTGTCGCATTATTTGCTGGAGTTTTGAGAAAATTTCAGCATAAGTTCTTCATTTAAATTATTCACGGATTTCATTGATCAAAAAGTTGATAGCAAGGATCGGTCTTAGTATGGATATGCATAGAGTCTTCGCACTATCGAAATATTTTTGAAACGAGACTCTCTTCACCAGGTACGTCTCAGATCCGATCTTTGATATGTAAATAATAGTTTAAACACGAAAAGATCTTCCTAGGATTATTATTGTCTTCCGCTGCGTGTTACGAACACCTATACGCAATCCTACAGTGGTATCAGAGCCATGGTTTCTCATGTCTAAAATTTATTTACAAAATATTTTAAGATTATATTTGAAGAGTTCAAACCATAATACTTGTGTATTGTGCAATAGTCAAATTGTTTGAATGCATATTAGATTGGTATTATTTTATTGTGAATAAAATATGTATACATATAAGTTAAAGTACTGAGATAGTTTAGATACGACGGTAATCTATAATAGGTTATTGGATTCTGTTGTTATTTTAATTGTTATTAGTTCAAGAGATGTTAATTAATAATAATACTCTGGCATGAATTATTTTTATGTGATATATGTGATATACAAGATAAACATGTTAGAAGAATGTTGAATTTCGTTTTCTTGTCACATGCTTGTCCGTTAGATAATTTTGAATTATTTATTGCATGTGATGTAAATTAATTTAGGACTAAGCATGTAGACAACTTGAACTAATTTCATGTGCTATAAAAGATTTGATCATCATGTTATTAAAGGTTATTTTAATAACAATTCCCTCTTAACAAAATTTGAGTTCTTAAATAATAAAATATAAGATATTTTATAATAAAGCTATTCATCAAAATAAATAATTTTATTTATTTTTTGTTTATAAGGAGCGGCCTCACAACCACGAGACTTATAGTTGGAGAATATGTTAGAATTATTTATTGCATTAGATGCATAGATTGAAAGAATTATTTAATTTTACACTAGACGTCTGGACTACCCGGGGAGTATAAAATTTAACAAGTTCTTTGTTATCATGATGGTTGAACTCAGCTATGCCAATAGGATCGACCTGACTACTAGAGGACTATTTGGCATAGAGCTATTTAAGAAAATTGTATGGGGATGCAATTGGTAAGAGTACCTACCTTTAAAATATATATAAGAAATGACTTGACTTCCAAGGGGCTCATATATATTGTTAAAGGATTCCTTTATTCCACTAACATAAATAAAGATTTCTTAAAATATAATAAGGGTAAGTAGTTTAAAATAATTAGTGAAAATATCATTTAGATAAAAGTCCATGTCTTTATGATATATGTAAATATGTTCTTATATTATTGCTTTTTCTTTTCTATATTTTAGATTTCTCAATATGTCCGTTATATCACTGCGTGAAATACTTGAGACCAACGAGTTGGTAGGATCAAACTTTGATGACTGGTATAGAAGTTTGAGAATTGTTCTCATGCATGAAAAGCTCATTGATGTGATCGATGATCCTGAAGATTTGATCTTGCAGTCAGTATATGATGCTGAATGTTTTCACTATAAGAAGAAAGAGCATTGGAAGAGAAACTACAAGGAGTATCTTGCAACTCTAAAGGACAAGAAACAAGGTGAGATATTAATGAAAAATGTTTTCAAGGTTTCTTTAGCTACTACTAATTCTTTACTGTGGGTATTAGATGCTGGCAGTGGTTATAACATCTGCAATATGTTGCAAGGGTTGAAGATAAGTATGAGACTAAATAAAGGAAAAGTTAATCTACAAGTTGGAAATGGTGCAAAAGTTGCAGCCATAGCTGTAGGATCAATTTCTTTAATAATGCCTTTGGGCAAAGTACTTATGCTAGATGATTGTTATTATATTCCTAAATTTGTTTCGAACATAGTTTCAGCTTCTATGTTGGACAAGCGTGGGTTTCACATTAACATAGGCAATGGCATTTGCTCCATTTATTATGATGATAATTTATATGTGAATGGCTATCTCCAACATGATGTTTATATCTTACCTAATGTGAATGTTAATTCGATTATGCATGTTTTAAGTCTTAAGAAAAAAAGAGATGATCGTATAAATCATACATACCTTTGGCATTGTAGGCTTGGTCATATTGGAGAGAAAAGAATTAATAAGTTGTACAAGGAAAGGTACCTTGATAAGTATGATTTTGAATCATATCCAACTTGTGAATCTTGTCTCAAAGGAAAAATGACCAAATCTCCATTTACTGGAAGTGGAGAAAGAGCATCTGAATTATTGGGACTAATTCATACAGATGTTTGTGGGCCCATGAAAATTCAAGCTAGAGGTGGATATTCTTACTTCATCACCTTTATTGATGATATATCAAGATATGGATTTGTGTATCTTATGAAACATAAATCTGAATCTTTTGAAATGTTCAAAAGGTTCCGTAGTGAAGTTGAGAAATAGACTGGTAAAAGTATCAAAGTACTAAGGTCTAATAAAGGTGGAGAATATCTTAGCGAATATTTTACTAGGTATATCAAAGAGAATGGGATTCTTTCCCAGTGGACACCTCCAGGAACACCACAACACAATGGTGTGTCTGAAAGGAGAAATCGAACCTTATTAGATATGGTAAGATCTATGATGGGGTTCACTGATCTTCCAATAAATTTATGGGGATATGCTTTGGAAGCAGCAACATACTTACTTAATAAAGTTCTCACTAAGTCAGTCTCTACAACACCATGTGAGATTTGGAAAGGACGTAAGCTTAACCTTAAACACATAAAGTTTGGGGTTGGCCAACTTATGTTAAGAGACTGCAGTCTGATAAACTTGACTCAAGATCTGATAAATGTAGGTTCATTGGGTATCCCAAAGAAATAATGGGATATTATTTCTATTACCCTTCTGACCATAAAGTGTTTGTGGCTAGAGGAGCAACCTTTTTGGAAAGGCAATTTCTTTTGGAAGGAAATTATAGTGGAGAAATAGAACTTGATGAAGTTCAAGAAATTAATGAATCAACACAAAATCAAGATCATGAGACATAAGTTGAAGAACTTTTATTGGGTGTTTTGAAGTTGACAAGGAAGTTGCCATCTTCAACGGTTGAAGTTCAAGAACTCAATGTAGTTCAAGAACAGGTTAATGAACCAGTTCCAAACAAAATTGAACAACAACCAAATCCAATACAAGGTGGACATGTTGTACAAGCACCTCCTAGACGGTCTACACGAGAACGTCATGTACCAACTAGATTAAATTTAATGGTACAAGATGATGTATCAAATGAGGTTGATCATAATGATGATGACCTTAAGACCTATGAAGAGGCTATACAAAATTCTAATTATGAGATATGGAAAAAGGCCATGGAATCCGAAATGAAATCCATAAAGGAAAATAAAGTATGAACTTTAGTTAAACCTTCAAAGATTATAAAACCTATAGGTTGTAAATGAGTTTTTAAGAAAAAGATTGGAGCAGACGGAAAGGTGGAGACCTACAAAGCCCGTCTTATTGCCAAGGGATATCGTCAGAAAGAAGGAGTCGACTATGATGAGACTTTCTCTCCCGTGGCAATGCTCAAATCAATTCGGATTTTGCTTGCTATAGCAGCATACTATTATTATGAAATATGGCAAATGGATGTGAAAACAGCTTTCCTTAATGGTGAGCTAGAATAGGATGTGTACATGACACAACCTGAAGGTTTTACATCTTTGTCTGATCATAATAAAATTTGCAAGATACAAAGATCCATTTATGGGCTAAAGCAAGCTTCTCGAAGTTGGAATATTCGCTTTAACAAGACAATTAAAAAGTTTATTTTGTTAGATGCGAAGAAGAACCTTGTGTGTACAAAAAGGTTAGTAGGAGCACAATTATATTCTTAGTATTGTATTTTGATGATATATTGCTCATAAGGAATGATATACCGGCATTGCAAAGTACCAAGATTTGGCTATTTGAACAGTTCTCCATGAAAGACTTGAGAGAAGCAACTTATATATTAGGAATAAAGATCTATAGAGATAGATCGAGGAAGCTACTTGGACCTTCCCAGTCTTTGTACATTGATACCATTCTGGAAAGGTATAATATGGATAATTCCAAAAGAGACTATCTACCGATAGGCACTAGAATTACTCTCAGTAGGGAGGATTGTCCTAAAACACCTGAAGAGAGAGAACGCATGAGTAGGATCCCATACGCTAGTGCAGTAGGAGCTATCATGTATACCATGACATGTACACGTCCTGATGTGGCTTATGCACTTGGAGTGACTAGTCGATATCAGAAAAATCCTGGTGAGGAATATTGGAAGGTGGTGAATACCATTCTTAAGTAATTAAGAAGGACTAAAAACAAATTCCTCATCTATGGAGATTCTGAGTTGAAACTTGAAGGTTATACTGATGCAAGTTTCTCTTCAGATAAAGATGATAACAAATCTATTTCTGGTTATGTATTCACCTTAAATGGTGGTGCAGTGAGTTGGAAAAGTTCCAAACAAGCTACAGTAGTTGATTCAGTGACTGAAGAAGAATATATGACAGCTAGTGAAGCTGCTAAGGAAGCTGTATGGATGAAAAAGTTCTTAACTGAACTTGGTGTGGTTCCTTCAATAGAAGGTGCAGTTTCATTATTATGTGACAACACTGGAGCCATTGCTCAAGCAAAAGAACCAAGATCACACCAAAAATTTAAACATGTTCTGCGAAGGTATCACTTGATAAAAGAGATCATTGAACGTGGAGACGTCGAGATTCAAAAGGTTGATGGAAAGGAAAATGCAGCAGACCCATTCATTAAAGCTCTTGGCGCAAAGGTGTTTGACAAGCACAAGTAAAAATTGGGAATGAAGTACAAGAGCGATTGACTCTAGTGCAAGTGGGAGATTATTAGGGATATAGTAGATATGCCCTAGATCCAATCTCATATGTGATGATTTGAACATATTTTTGTGAACATTATTTGATATAAAAATATATTGCATTTGATATTCTTTTATCATAGTTATTATCAATTGCTTGATTAATTTGATAAGGTCCTTGATTAAATTTTGAGATTTGTCATCGTGATGGAGATCATGATAATGAGAGTGAAGTTTCTTATAATTTAATCTAAATTTGTTCTTGACCGTAGGATTATTAATTTAGACATTGGTAATCCGGTTAGATCAATATTTATGTGATCGTCTTTATGGGATAAAGATTAGTTGATCTCATTAACTAAATCACATAGATAGATGATGCATATAGAGATATCATCATTGAACCGGCTTATTGGATAATTCCTAATAGTTAGAATTACCATAAACTGTCAATAAGATATTCTCTTAAATAATGTGATGTAAGAGTTACCTTTGACCTGAGATCGTCATAGTAATTGGCAAGTTATTTGTTGTACTTTGATGCTAGATACATATTGTCCTAGGGCGATAGTTGAAAGGATATTGGGTGCGATTAAATATTTGTAGAATTAGTGATTGATCAAGATGGAATTTGTCAACTCTTGGTAATGAGTTTAAGCTCCATGTTGTCATGAATTATAAACGACCAAATTAAGACCTTGGCCAGGGCAATTGAATGAAAGAAGTAAAGAGTTTCTTAGGTCATTCAATTATCGATTATAATTGACTTGAACACATAGTTGATCGCCTATTAGGATTTGACAGTTGAACCATATCCTACGGTGACCCAGAGCTATAAGGACAGAAAGAATTACTACATTATTCTTCTACTGATTCTTGAGAGTAAATTGTATACTTCATGCTATCCGGTCGTTAAGGAGTATTGCTAGACACCACCCTTGATTAGTATATCGATATGATCAATTTACTACCGGCTTAGTATTGAACCTATGTGGTCGCTTATTAGTCCAAATGAAATATTATTATATTCTTTGCTAGCACAAAGGATATAATTAATATTATGAATAAACTGAAGTTTTTTATTTGGAATAGAAAATTAATATGTGTGTGTGTGTGTGTGTGATATATATAATTAGTACTTATTTTGTATAAGATATGTTATACAAAATGTTAATAAAAAAAGTTGATGGAAACTTATTAGTGAAATTGGATTCACGTATTAAAGTCCATAAAGGACTAGCTGTCGCCGATGCGCATATGATCCCATTAGGAATCGGATAAAAGTTTTCCATTGGAAAACCTTTTACGAAGTCTATTTTTGGAACTAGATTTGTACCCAAGGTAATTCACTACCTTAACCAATGAGAAAGAAAGTGATGTTATAAAAGGGTCATGGAAAAGTGTCGTAGGTGGTCTATTGAAAAATATACTGTCTATTGAAAAATATACTTTGTGAAAGTGTGTGAGTGAAAAAAAGGAGTTTTTTGAAGAAACTAAAAACTAAGAGATATATTCTTGACAAGAAAAATAATTTCTTTGTCGCATTATTTGCTGGAGTTTTGAGAAAATTTCAGCATACGTTCTTCATTCAATTTGTTCACGGGTTTCATTGATCAAAAGAGTTGATAGCAAGGATCGGTCTCGGTATGGATACGCATAAAGTTTTCGCACTATCGAAGAAATTTTGAAACGAGACTCTCTTCACTAGGTACGTCTCAGATCCGATCTTTGACATGTAAATCATAACGCTCCCAGCCCTTCCATGATATACATTAAGCATACGCTTAGTAGCATTTATGTTGGCAATGTCATAAATTGGTTTTATGTCTTCGTCGTATATGACGAGATTTACCGTGATAGTCAAGCGGCAATTAGTTTTATGTCTTCGTCGTATATGGCGAGATTTACCGTTATACATAACGCTCCCAACCCTTCCAATTGCCGCTTGACTATCACAATGT
>AWOL01S0005016.1:0-40283 GCA_000715115.1 Nicotiana otophora
ATTGGTGCTCGGCAAGTATGGCCCGGGTGCTAGTCATGACCCTCCAGTTGGGTCGTGACATTATGGGAGCTACGCACGTATGAGGTGACGAGTGTCCGTGCATATGCTTGAATTCCCGATTATGTCTATGTAGACTTAGACTCACACCATACTTTAATTGTACTATTTGAGTTATGCTTGCCTATTTAAATGTTTTAATTCACATTATAACCTGAGATTAGACTTGCTTAGAGTAATGGACTTACTTTTTTTTAGATACTTGACGAGCTACTAGATTAGCCGTTGAAATTGAACTTCCCTTACGGATTTCTCCCGTCTTGTGCATTTTCACCGGAAAGTTTTCTTGAATTTCATAACTCACATGTATATTCGTGAGTGGGGTCAAGGAAACGTTAAAGTTTCATATTCTAATGGGATTGAGCAGAACACCTCAATAGTATTCTTATGGGATCGTGCCATTTGCCTCGGCAGAGCAATATATTCTTTTGGGATCGGTCTTTTCGCCTCGGAAGGATTATTGTAATACATATTCTTATGGGATCGGACAGTTCACCTCGGCATGATATTTTAACACATTCTTATGGGATCGGATCAATCACCTTGGCAGTTCTATGAAACACTCTTATGGGATCGGGTCGTTCACCTAGGCAGGATATTGCAACACACTCTTATGGGATTGGGTCGTTCGCCTTGGCAGTTCTATGAAAGACTCTTATGGGATCGAGCTGCTCGCTTCAGCAGAATCATGTGAAATATTTGATAAGAAGTCATTGTACCCATGAGTTTTCCTGACTTGAGATATGACCTTTTATCTAGTGTTAGCCATTATGAATTCCATTCGAGGTAGTATCCAGTTATTGAAGACCTCATGTTTATTCTTCTGTTGAGGATCGTATTATGCACTTATATCTGTTTCATTATTTTACCTACTATGCCCCATATCTGTTTACTTTCATTGCACCTGATTTATTAGACCACTAGTAAGTGTCGATGTCGACCCCTCGTCACTACTTATCCGAGATTATTCTAGATACTTATTGGGTACGCATTGATTTACGTATTCATGCTACACTTCTGCACTAATTATGTAGGTACTGAGGTAGGTTTATTTGGTGGTCATCTTGGCGTATAGGCGGAGCTACTGAGGGGAGTTTATGGTGAGATACATTCCATGCTACGACTAAAAGTACACAGATTCTCCATCATATTCATTTATTTTATCTTGTCTATTTCTATATTTTGGACAGTTATTGTAGTAGTATTGTATATTCCAATAGATGCCCATGCACTTATGACACCGTGTCTTTGGAGACTTCTAGTGCATGGTCATAGTTGTATTTAATATTATTATTATCACTTCACTTTATGATTTGTTTATACTTGGAAGTTTGGTAAAGAAAAGTACATGTTTCTATGAGTGCTAGATTTAATTATATTTATTAGGTGAAATTTCTGATTTTTAAGAATTTAAAATGGATAACTAAGTGGAGGTTCACGCGGTGACTTGCCTTGCAATATCATTGGGTGCCATCACGACCTATTATAGGATTTGGGTCGTGACAACTTCTCTAGACGGGACATAAGAACTCGACTCTGATAGGCTTCTACCTCTCCTCCCAGCCGGCAATGGTTTGCTTTGAGATAGCCTTTTGCGCGGGTGCATGACACCTCTGCCTCTACCTTTCCCTTGTGCAACCTTTCCTTTAAATAACTCTCCTCGTCCTGTTGATCGCACCATTGTCTGCGTATGCACAAAGAGAGTTATCAGTTGATATACCAGTTGTAAAGCAATTAAGAGTCATGTTAGCATTGTAGGACACATAGAAGAATTAGTGTTTCAAGTTAGTAGCATGAAGTAAACCGATGGTCATGTGCGATCCGCACAAATCCAAGTGCAGCCGCACTCCTACACAGCTATGCCAAGTCCTTAGAGAGAAGTCTTTGATAGACAGTGCGGACCTGCATCTACGGCCGCAAAATTCCACATGTGGTCGCATAATTTCAAGTGCAGTTCGCACTTGAGTAAAAGAACTCAGATCTTCAGAGAAGAAGTTCTCTAATTGTCACTGCAGACCTCCTTATGCGGCCATAAAATTTCAACTGTGGTCCGCACAATTAAAGTGCGACTGCACAATTAGACAGCCCTCAAGTCACCTAAATTAGAAGTTTGGGGACCGCATAATTTCAAGTGTGGTCAGCACAGTCAAGAACAGTGATGGATGACAGGTCTTTTTAACTAGGTTATGCAATTATGTTTTCAATCCTACTAGGTAACATGGTAAGGGCATGATAATCAATGACCCAACCCTATGTAAGCATGCTTTGACAATAACCCAATGCTAACTACCCCAGTGAAGGGAGGCAATCACAGATAGTCTAAAAAGGAAGTAAAAAATCAAAATAAATTCAAAAAATAAAAACACCATGGTTGAAGTGATGCATACCAGAGTGTGATAGTGTAATAAGATCAAAGGGAGTGTGCTAGGCTAATTTTGATCACAAAGTGCAAGCACGTATGTACTTCATAGAGTGACAGTTTGAGAGTGAAAATGGCAAAAAGGGTAACTTTGGAGTTACTGTGGTATGTATACTTAGGATATGGTGAGGGTAAAGAAGGGCGAGTGCGGACGCATAATTCCAAGGGCGGTCCGCACTTTGTTACCTGAGCGGACAATAAGCATGCAATTGTGCGATCTGCACTTTATCAAGTGCGACCGCACTTCTCTAAACTTCGTTTCAGTGACTTCTATGAAAATGCTCTCTTGTGACCGCATAATTTGTGATGGTCCACAAAACTCACTCCGCACTATTGGGAGAAAAGTTCAGAGGACCTTCAATTTAGCTCCTTAGCAGATCCTGGCAAATGCAGTCTACAGGTAAGATCTGTGGCCGCGCTAAATAATCTGCATTCCACATTCCTTCTACTGTGGTCGTACTAATAAAAGTGCGGTTCGCATTTTCCCATGTAAGACACAACTTCAGCCATCATTTCAATATCTAACACGAATCCCTGTAACACACTTCAAATCAAGCTAAAAACAGCAAACAACATCTAACTAAAAGAGAATAAGGAAAAGAACATGGATTGTCTCCAAGAAGCACCTTATTTAATGTCGTAGCACGACGCAATGTCATAACATCCTCAAATGAAGTAAAGAACCACCACCATGTGGTTCTCACCAACTTTCCCCAAGTAGTGCTTCGTCCGGTGACCATTGACTTAGAATGTTTCATTGTTCTTGTTCTTCAAGTCGAAAGCACTAAAGGGTGTCACACCAATAATTTCAAATGGACCACTACTCTTTGACTTGAGCTACCCGGGAAACATTCTCAACTTTGAGTTGAAAAACAACACTAGATCTACGGCCTTGAATTCCTTGTTCGAAATATACCTGTCATGAAGGTATTTCATCTTTCCATGTACAAGGACGTCATATGCATGGTACCGAAATTCATCTAATTCATTCAAATGTGCAACCCGCAAGGCCTACATTGCCTTGTGCTCTAATTCCAGGGGAAGATGACAAGCGTTTCCGAACACCAACGAGTATGGATACATTATGATAGGTGCTTTATAAGCCGTTCTATATCCCATAGAGCATCATCAAGCTTCTTAGACTAATCCCTTCGATTTGCATTCATCGTCTTGGACAAAATACTCTTTATTTCCTAATTAGAAACTTTCACTTGACCACTACCTTTGTGAGTGATAGGGCTGTCAGTTTGTGAGTGACACCATACTTTCCAAGTAAAGTTGCAAAAGTCTTGTTGCAAAAATGTGACCCTCTATCACTTATGATTGCCCGCGTAGTCCCAAATCTTGTAAAAATATTCCTCTTCAAGAAAGCGACCACACTTCTAGTCTCATTGTTGGGTAAAGCAACGGCTTCAACCCATTTAGACACATAATCCACCGCGATCAAAATATAGTTATTTCCACAAGAACTCACGAAAGGGCCCATAAAGTCAATACACCAATAATCAAAGATATCAATCTCCAAAATGGTTGTGAGGGGCATCTCATGTTTCTTTGAAATTCCACTGGCCCGTTGACATTCATCACATCTTTTTACCAACTCATTTGCATCTTTGTAAAGTGTAGGCCAATAAAAACTACAACTAAGGACTTTAGCCGCCGTTCTTGCTCCACCATGATGACCACCATAGGGTGAAGAATAACAAGCCCCAAGAATATCACTTTGTTCCTCCTTTGGCACATATCTTCTAATTACCCCATCAGTGCAAATTCGGAAAAGATATGGTTCATCCCAATAGTAATCTTGACAATCTCTCTTGAGCTTCTTTCTCTGGTTTGAAGAGAACTCATCCGGAATGATACCACTCACAAGAAATTTTCAAAATCCACGAACCATGGTACCTCTTTCATTGAAAGTTCCAAAAGCTACTCATCGGGGAAAGAGTCATTGATCTCAAGGCCATCATGTGGCCTCCCCTCCTCCTCCAAACGAGACAGGTGGCCTGCCACTTGATTTTCACTTCCCTCTCATCAATCGAGCTTTAGATTCTTTTTTTCTCATAAGATAGTGAAGTGTTGCATGATCCGTGTGAATAATAATTTTGGCACCCATCAAGTACGGGCGGAACTTCTCAATAGAAAACACAATAGCAAGGAGCTCCTTCTCTGTAACGGTATAATTGACTTGCGCACCATGGTCTTACTAGCATAATAAACCGGATGAAAAACTTTGTTAATACATTGCCCCAAAATAGCCCCAACCGCTACATCAGTTGCATCACACATAAGTTCGAACGGCAAACTCCAATTTGGTGATGTAATGATAGGTGAAGTTGTAAACTTGAGCTTCAATTGTTCAAAATCTCTCATACAATCATCATTAAAATGAAACTTGGCATCCTTCTCAAGGAGTTTGCACAGAGGGTTCACCACTTTAGAAAAAGCTTTGATAAATCACTATTAGAATCCCGCATGGCCCAAGAAACTCTGCACACCCTTCACCGAGGTGGGAGGTGGAATATTAGAAATAACCGCAATCTTCGTCTTATCCACTTCAATACCATTCTTTGAAATCTGATGCTCAAGGACAATGCCTTCCTCAACCATGAAATGACATTTCTCCCAATTGAGTACCAAATTTATTTCCTCACTTCTAGCCAACACTTTGTCTGAATTTGATAGACAATTATTAAAGGAATATTCAACCACCGAAAATTCATCCATGAAGACGTCAAGGTATTCTGCCTCCATGTCCGTGAAGATATCCATCATACATCGTTGAAAAGTTGTCAGCGCATTGCATAACCCAAAGGCATTTATTTGAAAGCAAAAGTATCATATAGACAGGTAAAGTGGATTTCTCTTGATCTTTCGGAGTAATGAGAATTTGGTTGTATCCCGAGTAACCATCAAGGAAGAAATAAAAGGCACGCCCGGCCAACCTATCAAGCATTTGATCCATGAAAGGGAGAGGAAAGTGATCCTTCCTTGTGACTTTGTTGAGCTTACAATAATCCATAAAAACTCTCCAACCGGTGACTGTTCTTATAGGAATCAACTCATTATTATCATTGGTAATAACCGTCATGCCCCTTTCTTTGGCAAACATTGGATCAGAGAAGTTCATGAACTATCAGAAATAGGGTAGACAACCCCGGCATCCAACCACTTGATAATCTCATTTTTTTACCACCTCTTGCATAGCTTCATTGAGTCTTCTTTGATGTTCAATGGGCATTTATAGAACCATCCTTCAATTTGATCTTATGCATGCAAAATGCAGGGCTTATACATCGAATATCTGCCAAAGTCCACCCAATAGTTTTCTTCCTCTTTTGCAACACCGCCAATGTGGAATCTACCTGCACGTTAGTCAAACAAGATGAGAGAATAACTGGTAAAGTAGAATAAGGGCCAAGGAATTCATACCGAAGGTGAGGTGACAATGGTTTCAACTCCAAGGCTGGTGGCTCTTCAATCGAAGGCTTTGTAGGAAGAGTCTTCATATTCTTAAGATCCAATGAGAACTTTATGGGTGCATAGTTGTAAGATCCCATTCCTTGCAATGAATTCACACATTTCATGAAATCGTCCATCTCATCATTGTCCAAGATAAGAAAAATGGCTTCCAACATATCCCCAACATTGATTGTAGCACTTATGTTATCAATAATGACACTGGTCACCAAGTTCACAAAAAAGCACACCTCGTTACTATTTGGTTGTCGCATAGATTTGCACACATGGAATACCACTTGTTTATCACAAACCCAGAAAGTGAATTATCCGGCTTTCACATTACAAAGGGACTTACCCATAGCAAGGAAAGGCCTCCCAAGAATGATAAGCACTTCATAGTCAACTTCAGAATCTAGAATCACAAAACCAAAACATCCTCAATCACTCCCAAATTCTAGATTCTTCAGAATCTAGAAGAATAAATTTATCAACCCAAACCAAAACATCCTCAATCACTCCCAATGGCCTCTTCATGGTGCAATCGGCCATTTGCAACCTCATAGATATGGGTATTGGTTTCCCAATAACCAAAGTTTTGAATATCAAATAGGGCATAAAATTGATACTCACCCCGAGATTATAAAGGGCTTCAGCAAAATCGGCACTTCCAATGGTACAAGGAATTGTAAAAGCACTAGGATCCTCCAACTTAGGAGCCATAGAATGAATAATTGCACTCACTTGATTAGTAACCTTGATAGTTTCAAAATTCATCAACCTCTTCTTATTCACAAGATCTTTCATAAACTTGGCATAATCGGGTATTTGTTCCAAATCTTCCACCAATGGAATGCTGATAGAGAGACCTTTCATCACTTGAATGAACTTCTTGAATTGATTCTCACTATTTTATTTAGCAAGCTTTGATAGTGAGGTGGAGGCTTTGGCAAGGGTGCCTTAGCTTTTTGTACTACCTGTTCCAGTATATCAATAATGTATTCTCTAGACGGGTTCACCTTTTCTTGAGTCTCCTCCACACCATCATCAATATCAATTCAAACAACATCATATACTTAAACATTATTTTGTGGGATTTTCTCCTCTTGGAAAACTTGGTCATATTTTACAAGTTGATTTTCATTTGAGGTGGGGTGCATCCCCGCCTCTTCCACTTCTTGTGATAACTGCCATAGCATGTCTCATATTGTTACCACCCTTTGAGTTCACTACTGTATCACTTGATAATATATACTTAGGACGAGTATTAATAGCTTGAGAGATTTTTCAAGATTACGGATTGACGTGGTATGTGAGGCAAGTTGGGCATCCAAATTCGCATTTTTTTCCATCATTTGTTTGAACATGTTCTCAATACAACCCATTTTGTTGTTTGAAGAACTTGAACTGTGCTAAGCCAATATTTCATCCCGTGGAGTCATGTGTCCGAGAGAGAAGAACTTTAAAATAAACTTCGCCTCCAATTCATCCCATGTATGAATATAATGATTAGGCAAGCGTTCCAACAAATCCAAAGCCTTGCCCCTTAGTGAGAAAGGAAAAATCCTTAACCGCAAAGCATCTTCCGAAACATTTATTTATTTGCTCCCCCAACATATATCCACAAAACCTTTCAAATGCTTGTACGCATTTTGAGTCGGCGTCCCAGGGAAATAACCTCGTTGCTCGAGCAAAATAAGCATCACATTGATAATTTGAAAGTTTACCGTCCTAATGCGAGGGGCGACTATGGTACTTGCATAGCCTTCATTTGGCAAAGTTTGATGCTGCATCGCTTGTGATTATAGTGGTGGTGGAGGCGGGGGAGGTAGAGGCACATTATCTTGTTTCCCACAACCTCGGCGGTTTTGTTGTGGGGCTTGAGGCATTTCATCAAGCTGCTCCTCCTTGCCATCTAAGTCTCCCAATGGAAAGTTTCCATGTTTGATGTTTGCTATTTGGAACTTACAATCACTTTAACAAATTAGAATCACAAAAGTTAAATAATATATTTCAAGTAACAAACTCACCTAAATAGCTAACACCGTAAACTCCCCGGCGACAGTGCCAAAAATTGATCATGTCCAATTCACACCCCAATTTAAATATATGAAACAGTCATTATAATATTAAAACCCAACTAGAGTCAAGGTCTAATCCACAAGGAGTTTAAAAGGGTGTTGAGGTAAACACTCAAGAAATAAACTCGAAATAACTAAATTTAGCTATCAAACAAAAGTGTGTAATTGTTATCTGAATTAGCTACTAAGAGATTTAACTAACTGATGAGCAAATAATGGTTGAAATGTTAACCCAAGTGTAAACCTAATGGGTAGAGTAAATTTATGCTTGCTTGGTAGATTCGGGTTTTTTTATGACTCTCAATACTCAAGTACCCACTCAATACCTCTCGGTTAAAGAGTGATTGTGCCCAAATTGGCTTTCTCAAGACAAAATGGGTAGCAAACAAAACAGTTGAATGTGAGTCCAAGTTGGATTATCCCTATCTCTAGTTCAAATCTTTTAACCAAACAAAATAAAACTTCAACTAGTCCAATTTCTTATTAGTCAAGTTTTCGTAGACTAAATTCCTCTTTCTTAAGTAAGAACAAAGTCAAATAGGCATTAATCAATATTTGCAACCATTAATTTTAACTATAAAGTATAAAAAAGGCTAAATAACATCAACTCAATCAATATCAAGCATTAATATTAAACACCCATAAGTTTTACACACTAGGGTTAGATCACTACACTAGATAAAATCTAGCTACTCATTGTAATTGACATAGAAAGATGAAAAGAAGAAGTAATTAAAGACATAAAACTAGAATTAAAGTGAAAAATTAGTTGAACTTCTCTAATTGTAGTCCCAAGTTGCCCAAAATAGCCAAAGATAACCGCTAGCTTCTGTTACAGTACAAAAGTTGCCCTAAAAAGTGTTTCTCGTCTATTTATAGTGCTCTGAAATTTCTGATAAAAAATCCCTTCAGAGGGTTCTGCGGCCGCACAATTACATTTGCGGTCCGCACTTTGGTAGGTTTCTCTTGCAAGTGCTTTCAGTTCAGGAAATTCTGTGGCCACGCATAAACTTCTGCGGTCGCACTTCAGCTTCTACGACCGTACCAAATTGATGCGGACCACACTTTGAAGAGACTTCAGACTTGTTATATTGCACCTTATCTGATCTTTCAGTCTTGACTGTGTGAACCTCAAATGCGATCGCACTTTTTGGTTTGCGAACCGCACTTCAGTCAAAATCCTTTGAATCTTCAGAGCTCCTTTTGCGGTTGCATTTCATTAGCTGTGGGTTGTATTTGCTTTTGCGGCTGTAGATGTAATTCCGCAGACCGCACTTTGCTTTGCACTTCTCCTCTTGACTGATTTGAGCTGAAATAATTACTCTTTGAGTTAGATTTCTTTGTTGAGCTTGCATTCTTCAGCACACCTGTAATTCACACATTTCCATTAGATTCAGAGATAAAAATCACAACTTTCGGACTAAAAACTAAAGCAAGAAGGTACTAATAAATGGTTAAAATCCACACTTATCAGCGACGTAGGGTGCTCCGCGCCAGTGTATTTTTGTTGTCCAATCTTTCCACGTCGGCTTGAAAATGGTAGTTTCATCCGGGCCCACTCATATATGGTATAAATACACCAAACAAGATTTTGAAAGGACTTTTGAGCTACGGAAGATTTGGAGAGCATTGGAGATTCTAAGGCACAAGGATTCATCATTCTTTCCTCAAATCAACACTTGAGTTTGGATTAAATTCATGTTTTCTTATTCAACTTTATTGTGATGACTTTCTCCATGATTATGGAGTAGTTTACCTTAGGGTTTGACGGATATGATATTTTTATTGATATTTGTGGATTTTAACTCTAGTGCTTTGCATGAATTCGTTTATGGAGCTTTGATTTGATTGCAATTTTGTTCACCAAATTATTTAATCGAAAGCGAAATATTTTGGGTGATCATATTTGCATTATTTTGTTTGGTTTAAGTTAGTAATTCTTCTAAGTAATCGAAAGAGCTTTTTAAATTGTTGATTAAACCAAGTTAAAAAAATATTCGAGAGACGTTTTCCTAAAGATTAATCCATTAACGTATTCTTACATACCTTCACAGTGCTTTATATTAGCTCACCTCGTAGAGTTCAGATTTAATCGAGAGAGGAGTCTTGACTATGCCATTGAATTAATCATAGACTGAATTAGTGAGAATCATTAAAACATTAGAAGTGAATTGAACTATAGTTAGATCCCGAATAGCTATTTTGCACCTCTCCTGATGCTACCCTTATTTCTCCCATTAATCATTTCTATGTTGCTCAACTCTTGTCTTTCCGTGATCAATTGTAAATTGCTTTAATTTTAATAGTTAAATTTAGTTCATAATCATTCCAATCAAAGTGTTGATCATCCTAAATTGCAATAATTCATAAGTTATTTGAACATTATTTAAATTCAATCCTTGTGGAGACGATAATTATACTATACTATCTTTAACTAGCAAGCATCAAATTTCTTTTTATGTTTTGCGCAAGTAAATGACGTCGTTATTTGACGTGGTAACGTGGTGCATGTTATTTGTAGATAATATTATTCCGATTGACGAGACGTGAGGCAGTGTTAATGAGAGGTTAGAGATTTGGAGGCAGCCCCTAGATTCTAAAGGTTTCAAGTTGCACAAGATCAAGACAAAATACTTAGAGTGCAACTTCAGTGGTGCGACTCAGGTTGTGGACGAAGAAGTGAGGCTTGATTCTTAAGTCATCCCTAGGATAAAAAGTTTTAAATATCTTGGTTCAGTTATACAAGGGAATGGAGAGATCGAAGAGGATGTTACACATTGTATTGAGGTGGGTGGATGAAATGGAGGCTCACTTTCAGTGTTATGTATGATAAGAATGTGCCACCTAAAGTTAAAGGTAAGTTTTATAGAGTGGTGGTCAGACCGACTGTCTTTTATAGGACAGAGTGTTGGCCAGTCAAGAACTCTCATGTCCAAAAGATAAAGGTGGCTGAAATGAGAATGTTGAGATAGTTGTACGGGCATACCAGGTTAGATAGAATTAGAAATGAAGTTTCTCGGAACAAGGTGGGCGTGGTCTTTGTGGAGGAAAATATGCGGTAGGCGAGGCTTAGATGGTTCGGGCATGTGAAGAAGAGAGGCACAGATGCACCGGTGATGATGTGTGAGAGGTTTGCCCCGGAGGGTCTAAGGAAAGGTAGAGGCAGGCCGAAGAAGTATTAAGGGGAGTTGATTAGGCAAGATATGGCATTGCTCCAGCTCAATGATGACATGAACATGAATAAGAAGGTGTGAAGGTTAAGAATAAAGGTAAAAGGGTTAGGATAGGTAAAACAGTGTTGTCCTTATCAATAACAATAGCTTTAGTACATGAGTTAGTGTTATTTATGTATTTTCATATTCCTTGACTTCTTTGATTACTTGTTGTTGTTTCATTTTGGCTTTTTGATTGCAGTACTAAGTTTTAGTTTTGTATTTTTGCTTCAATTTTCTAATTGGTGTGCTTGTTGCTGGCCTTCCATTTACCTTTCCTAAGCCGAGGGTCTAGACAGAATGGACGATTTTAGATGTTTAGAAGAATGCTAGTATTATTTGATGCCACCTAAAAAGGGTGCGCACTCCATAAGGCGCACTATGTTTCGACTCGCAGATGCCTGACTGGTATTACGGTAATCACCTAGTTGATCGACTGTTGATGTCCAGATTTTTCTTTGTGGCACGAAAGACTTGTAGAAGTACTTCTCGTGGGCTGACCGTATGTGTGGAATGTGTCCGTTATTTGAGTAGTGTAGTTGTGATCGGATATGTAGATTCTAGGAATTTGAAGACTAAGAGGGTTCTTGAAGTAGATTGTTCCATGGTTGTGAACGGTGAAGGTATGTTAAGAGGTTGGCAACTGATGGTATGTACTATAGTTATGTTATTATGGGATTTTCGAGGCTATCTACCTACTTCGGAAGGATCAGAATTGATTTGGAGGCTATTAGTAGGTCTAATAAGGATGTGTGTTCTAAATCGGGTCATATTTATCTACTCAGCACAGTTCTTGTGGAGGAGTATGTTATCGGTTAAGGTGGACCACATTCATGTTCTGATATGTCTCATGTGTTACTCTCCTATGTTGAGATGGGTTGTGATCTGTTGGTTATTTGCACACCGATGCGGTTATGTTTGGGCTTTGTAGCGCAATTCAAGCGAGATTGCTCTTGGGGTGTTGAATTGTCGATTATGCCTTGGTTATTGTCTTCCTGTTTCTGGTATATAGTGATATCCATATCAACATAGTTATGGTCATGCACTTTGTGTGTTTGATGTTGATATGCATATGGTTGTTGATTGTAAGTATCATGGCTCGACGTATTCCAGGTGGACCGGTGTCTGATTGGATCATCCATCACAATGGCGTTATGCTAGGATATGATCCTTTGTGCTTATTTCGTGTGTTATGTTTCCCCTTGTGTGATGGATTGATAGCATTGTACTTCGTGGTAGTATATGTTGCGCTGGCGGGATGGTTTCTTCATTTCCATTCTCTTTCAATCATTGGGTATCTTTGAGTTATTGTTCGTTGGTGCACGGATTGCATGGTATGTGGCTCTAAGTAGGATTTGTGTGACAGGTTGGTCGAGTAGCTTGTAATGTATGAGGTGAGGTTATTGGGCCTAAAATGAGTGTCATCAGATTTGATTAAGGTATGTTTACAAGAATTGTATCACTAGTCGGCTTAGATTTTGGCTGTGGTTCTTATCGGGCAAGAGAGCTCCACGACTTGTTAATCTGATGGGTGGTTATGAGTTTTTGTATGTTTCTTTCATCATTGGCAGTGTACGAAGGTTCAGAACGAAGTTTTAGTTGATATGAAGTTCGTTACCGGTGTCGGGTTGGTTATCGAGTGGTTATGGCTATGAGTATTTGAGTTATGTGGTATATTATGTGATTATGTCCTGAGATGTGGTTATGGACTGATACAGCTTGTTCAGAGTTATACGGTGCATAGATTCAAGAATTAGGTCATATAACGAGTTCCGGATGTTGGGGATTTGGGTTTTAAGGTTTATGGACTAAGGTTGAAGTAAGGATCCTCTGTTAGGTGGTGTTGCCGAGCTTATATGGATTGGGGTGATGTGGGATCACCCATGGTTATGTGTATGGTTAGGGTATATGGCGTTTTGATGGCTTTGGAACGAGTCTTGGCACATTCGAGGACGAACGTATGTTTAAGTGCGGGAGAATGTAACGACCTAACCGGTCGTTTTGAGCTTTAGCATTCCATTCGTTAAATTGAGACTTTTAGTAGTTTCATATTATATATTATGACTTGCGTGTATGGTTAGTTTCATTTTTCGAGCGGTTCGGGATTGATTTGGAAGAATGATTCTCGTTTTTGAAGCTTAAGTTGGAAGAGTTGACCAAGGTTTGACTTTTAGGTAAAAGGACTCGAATCGGGTTTTAAATATTCCAATAAATATGTATGATTATTTTGTACATGTCCACAAAGTTTGGTTAAATTCTGATGACTTTTGGATACGTTTGGGTTGTATGATGATTGTTTCTGATATTGACATCGATTTGACAATAAACGTTACCATATTGAACAAACAACTTTTGATTCGTGTTTCAACTAAACCATTATATCCGTGTTGTAATTTTGGAACCATAGCAACTGAAATCGTCAAGTTTCGCCATCATATGAGAAATTTATGGTCATTTTACTAAGAATTGGGTTGCTAGATTTTTCAGATTCATTACGAAATTGCCACTAAATTCGAATTTAAAAATCTGCATTGTTTCCAAAAATTGAAACCAACCTATCTCTTTCATTATAAAGTCAAATGGAGTGATTCAAGAGCCTAACATGACTGAAATTTCACAAAAACACCATTGGAGCCATTAAAACCGAGTTTCGGGATTATTTGGCACAACAAACGAGGAAGAACATCTCGGCATTTTTGGCTATTAATGTTGTTGGAGTTTTTCTGATCTTTAAAATTTGGGATTGGGAGAATTCAAGGATGTTCTTCAAGTTTCTTCCACGGGGTAAGGTCTAAACCATAACCTAAGTATTTTCCTTTGATTCATTCCCTTGGTTTATGCTTTAATCCATGATTTTAATTGAAAACCCATCTAATTCCTAAAATCAAGACCTAGAGTTATGTCCTAAATTATAAAATTTAAAAATAAGTTAGAGGTGTTTATTTCCTGATTCCTTGGGTAAGCTTGGATTCGGAATCCAAGGCGGGCCCGACGTTGATTTGTGTTGACTATTTCGGGGAAAATATAAAGATCGTAGCTTTATTTATTGTAATTAGTTTTCTTGCATTATTTGATGTTATTAAGTCAGTTTTTGGTTAGATTTGAGCCATTTGGAGGTGAATTTTAGGGGAAAGGCTATTTCGGAGGGTTGAGTTAGCCAAGTTGAGGTAAGTATTTTGCTTAACTTTGGGGGGAGGGGGGAATTACCCCTTAGGATTTCGGTTGATTGTGCTATTTATGTTATGTGAAAGCCGTGTATGCAAGGTGACGAGTAGGTGCACGAGCTATATGTGGTATTTGACCAGTTTAGATTATCTAGACCCTTTCCATGCCTTTAATTAAATTGTCATAATATGTTATATATCTCAATGTTAATCTACTCTTACATGCTCTATATGATGTTGTTTGCACTTGTTCTACCTCTTACTTATTATTTTGCTCTTATATGCTCTAGATGAAGTTATTGCCTTCCTTACTGTCTTATTACCTCTTAATTATTGAATCACTTTCAATTGAAGTTTTTATTTCATGGAATACCATCTTGTTGAGTTATTGGTGTTGAAGTTGTAATGGTCGTTATCACATTGAGGCGAAGTTGTTAATTGTTAAGATACCTTTCCTTGTTGAGAATCCTCATTCATTTGGTTATTGTTGAAATTCATGTATATATTGCGGTTAAGCCATGGGATATTTATTGTAGAAATATTGGTGTTGTTGACTTTGTGGCAAGTTGTGTCATATGGACACTTGTAGTGCGAGTTGTAATTTTATTCTAATATTGATACGCATGCGGTGGTATAAGACTAGGGATTGATACGCATGCAATGAGATAAGGTGGGATTGATACACGTGTTGCTAGTAGGGGAACTACTTGAAGCCACGCTGTGAGATAAGGTGGGCTAAAACGCGTATAACTATTTCGGAAAAAAATAATTTTCAAAACTAAATGTACGGCTCACGCGGTGATAGAAGGAAAGATTGTGATTGAAATTGTGAAACGTGAATATGAGGCGGTACCTCGGTTGTGATTTTCATTGAACATTCCATGTTGGAACAACTTGTTGATTTGAACGGTCATTGTTCTTTCTTCAATCATTCATCCGTATTTTGATTATGTTTGTTTATTCGTTGTTATCTTGGTGTTTAAACGATTGTGGATTCTTGTGTGAGTCATGCCTTCTACGTGATTTGTTGTGCTACTTTAGCATGCCAATATGTGCCTCCGTTATAACTTGGTGAAGTGATTGTCAATATGAATTTAATTACGTGGAGTCACTATATCATATTCTGTTGAGTTGTTGGTAATATAATGGTTTTAAATAAAAGAATTATTAACATGTTTTATTCTATGTGCTTCTTAAGATAGAACTCGATATCTCACTCGGTTCCTTATTATTCAAAATGGTTATGGCACTTTCACTATAATTGGGTTCTCAAATTATACTCATCACCTTGTTAGATGTGTACCTTACTTAAAACTGTTATCATATTTTTCTTTAACAAATTCTATATTTAATTCATTAATTTAACTTATGTTTTGCTTTATTTAAAAATGACACGTTTACTCAATTTTATTGATTTCTAAACTAAACTTAGCGTATACTCTGTTTCGAACAAATTATATATTGTTTTACTTTACTTGATTTCTAAAATAAACTCATTATTTCATTTGACACCTTACCTTATTCAAGACAGTTATTATGTTTTATGGTGTCTAAATATATCTTTCGTTTATCTAAATTATTATTTATCACTGTTGCAAAGTACATGGTAGCACGTTGGCTTTGCCGTGAGAAGGTGATTGTTATTGTGGACACGAGGTGCCATGTGTGTAAGATTTGGAAATTGTAGTTCATGACTTGTGGTTTATGAGGTGTGGTGCCTCGGGGTAATTCTTGTTGTAAGTCCATGCATTGGGAGTGATTTGATTATTCGAGTTGTCATCCGTTTTTTCTTTATTTGAGTTCATTTACATCTCATCGGTGTTTTGATTATGTTGTGTTTTTATTACTCGTTTACTACTTGCTGCCATTTATGTTTCTATTACTTCATTGTTGGTTGTAAATCAATAATTTTCCGCCGTTGGTCTTATACTGATGTTCTTTCTATTGTTTGCTTATGTATATCTTGAACAAGTTTCTATGTCTAGTAGGTATGTTGACCTCGTTTTGTCATTACTCTACCTAGGTTAGGCTTGATACTAAATGGGTACCGTTGCGGTGTACTCATGCTACGCTTCTACACATTTTTGTGCAGAGCTAGGTATTCTGATTATGTTGTTGAGAGTTGTGTATGGGAGACGGGAGACTTCAAGGTATACCTACTTGACGTAAGCAGGCCTCGGAGTCACCATCTTACTTCATTATTCTAATGTTAAATTGTAATTCAAAACAGTATTGTGTTTTGAAATTCTAGTGTGTTTTAGTAGTGCTTATGACTCCGTACTACCGGTTTTGGAAAATGTATAACTATTGGCCGCTTGCGGCTATGTATGTCATTTAATGGTTTATGATAAATAAGTAAATAGTTAAATTCTCTTATTATGTTAGTCTGACCTAGTCTTATAGACTAGGTGCCATCAGGACATCCTAAGGTGTAAAATTAGGGTCGTGACAAGATAGTATCAGAGCTCTAGGTTCATAGGTGCTACGAGTCATAAGCAAGTTTAGTAGAGCCTTGCAGATCGGTACGGAGACATTTGTACTTATCTTCGAGAGGCTACGAAACTATTAGGAACCACTTCTTTCATTCCTTATCGTGTGGCATTGATTTATCTTGAAGCATATATCTTATATCCCTTTACATCCACTCGTATATGATGTTGCGCGCTCGGTGTCAGCTATGCTCTGACGGTTTATAATGCTGTTGATGGGCTATAAGGAGGCCATAGATGCTCGATCATTGTCTCGAGGTATTGTCCATACTAAGGACGCGGACGTGTTGGTAGATCTTCAGTTCTTCAAATGTGGGATGCAACCGGTTCGTGTATGTGATTGGTGTTGTACGAGCTTATGAAGGTTGGTAATGTGGTTTATCGGATGGTGTGCCCTATGACTTCGCGCCAAGTGGGGGAGTTTACTATCGACGATTAGATTTCATAGGCAAGTATCATATCAGTCTTGGGTCTGAGGTATATATGCAGTGTTGAGGGGTTCCCTGGAATTGTACATGATTAAAATCTGAGATTTTCATGGGATGGTGCAGGAACTTGCGGTATATCTGTATCATTACTAAATCTACATTCCATTATCAGATAGGCTAGAGAAACATCTTCAGATTCACAGAAGGTCTCTTCAGAGTGGGTATCTCGGTTGCAGAACTATTGGGTGCTCCAGAGGAAATACAGTGGTTTATGGGTTTTCAGACGACATAGTTCGCGCCAGGGTCTTTCGCAACGAGCTTTGACTTAGGATCATTGTGTACAGATAAGGGAAAGTGTTGATCTGAAGGCAAGTCGAGGAGGATTAGAAGAAATAGGTCAGCTAGGTGGTGTTGGGTCAATATAGTAACAAAGGTAACTGGTCTTTTGGTGTGGTAATGCTTCACCAGCATTCTGTGGCAATACCCTTGGGTTTGATGGCTTGTGTGACTTGGGGAAGTTCGGTTCTGATGGCTTGGTGATGTGCGGACTGGCCTCGAAGAGTTCTTGATAGTGTCGACCACAGCTTGAGCTAGATGTCTGCTACCAGCATAAGGAACGTGTTGCATGTTATGATTTTACCTTGGATGGGGTCACGATTTCTAAACAACATGGACGATTTCATATGTTTAGAAGGATGCTAGTATTATTTGATGCGACCTAAGAAGGGTGTGCACTCCAAAAGGCGCACTGTGTTTCGACTCGCGGATGCCTGACAGGTATTACGGTAATCGCTTAGTTGATCGACTGCTGATATCCATATTTTTCTTTGTGGCATGAAAGAATTATAGAAGTACTTTCTGTGGGCTGACTGTATGTGAGGAATGTATCAGTTATTTGAGTAGTGTAGTTGTGATCGAATATGGAGATTCTAGTATTCAAGGGATATAAAGACTAAGAGGGTTCTCGAGGAAAATTTTTCCATGGTTGTGAACGGTGAAGGTATGTTAAGAGGTTGGAAACTGATGATATGTACTATAGATATGTTATTATGGGCTTTTCGAGGCTATCTACTTACTTCTGAAGGATCAAAATTTATTTGGAGGCTACTAGTAGGTCTAATAAGGATGTGTGTTCTATATCAGGTCAAATTTTTCTACTCGGCACAGTTATTATGGAGGTGTATGTTATCGGTTAGGGTGGACCACATTCGTGTTCTGATATGTCTCATGTGCTACTCTCCTATGCTACGATGGGTTGTGATCTGTTGGTTATATGCACACCGATACGGTTATGTTTGGGCTTTTTAGGCGAAATTCGAGCGAGATTGCTCTTGGGGTGTTGAATGGTTAACTGTGCCTTGGTTATGGTCTTCCTGTTTCTGGTATATAGTGATATCCATATCTCCATAGTTATGGTCATGCGCTCCGTATGATTGATATTGATATGCTTATGGTTGTTAATTATGAGTATCATGGCTCGATGTATTCCAGGTGGACCGGTGTCGGATCAGATCATGCATCACAGCGGCGTTATGCTAGGATATGATCCTTCGTGCTTATTTCGTGTGTTATTTTTCCCCTTGTGTGGTGGATTGATAGCATTGTGCTTCGTGGTAGTATCTGTTTAGCTGGCGGGATGGTTTCTTCATTTGCGTTATATTTCCATCAATGAGTATATTTGAGTTATTGTTTGTTGGTCCACGGATTACATGGTATGTGGATCTAAGTAGGATTTGTGTTACAGGTCGGTCGAGTAGCTTGTACTAGGTGAGGTAAGGTTACTGGGCATGAGATAAGTGCCATCAGATTTGATTAAGGTATGTTTGCAAGAATTGTGTCACTAGTCAGCTTAGATTTTGGCTATAGTTCTTATCAGGCAAGAGAGCTCCACGACTTGTTAATCTGATGGGTGGTTATGAGTTTTGTATGTTTCTTCCATTATTAGCAGTGTGCGAAGGTTCAAAACAAGGTTTTAGTTGATATGAGGTTCGTTACATGTGTCGGGTTGGTTATCGAGAAGCTATTGCGGCCGGAAGTTATTGCTATGAGTATTTGAGTTATATGGTATATCATGTCATTATGTCTTGAGATGTGGTTATGGATTGATACAGCTTGTTCGGAGTTCTAATGTGCATGGATGCAAGAATCGGGTCATATAATGAGTTCCGGATATTGGGGATTTCGATTTTAAGATTTATGGACTACGGTTGAAGGAAGGATCCTCTGTTAGGTGGTGTGTCGGGCTTATATGTATTGGGGTAACGTGGGATCACCCATGGTTATGTGTATGGTGAGGGTATATGGAGATTTGATGGCTTTGGAACGACTCTTGGCACATTCGAGGACGAATGTATGTTTAAGTGGGGGCGAATATAACAACCCGACTAGTCGTTTTGAGCTTTAGCATTCCATTCTGTTGTTTGAGACTTTGAGTAGCTTCATATTATGTATTATGACTTGCGTGTATGGTTGGTTTCGTTTTTCGAACGGTTCGGGATTGATTTGGAAGAATGATTCTCGTTTTAGAAGCTCAAATTGGAAGAGTTAACCAAGGTTTGACTTTTGGATAAACGGACTCGGAATCAGGTTTTAATTATTCCAATAAGTTTGCATGATTATTTTGGACATGTAAACAATGTTTGGTTAAATTCGGATGAGTTTTGGATAAGTTTGGGTTGTATGGTGATTGTTTTCGATTTTGACGTTGATTTGAGCATAAAGGTTACCATATTGAGAAAACGACCTTTGATTTGTGTTTCGACTAAACCATTATATCCGTATCATAATTTTGGAACCATAGCAACTGAAATCATCAAGTTTCGACATCATATGAGGAATTTATGGTCATTTTACTAATAATTGGGTTGCTAGATCTTTCAGATTCATTACGAAATTGCCACTGGATTCGTATTTAAATATTTGCACTATTTTCCAAATAATGAAACCAACATATTTATTTCATTATAAAGTCAAATGCAGTTATTCAAGTTCCTAACATGACTGGAATTTCATGAAACATCTATTGGAGGCATCAAAAACGAGTTTCAAGATTGTTTGGCACAAGAAACAAGGCAGAACAGTTGTGCATTTTTGGCTATTAATGTTATGGGAATTTTTTTCATCTTGAAAGTTTGGGATTGGGAGAATTCAAGGATGTTCTTCAATTTTCTTCCATGGGATAAGGTCTAAACCATAACCTAAGTATTTCCATTTGATTCATTCCCTTGGTTTAAGCTTTAATCCATCATTTTAATTGAAACCCCATTTAATTCTTTAAATCAAGACCTAGGGTTATATCCTATATTTTAAAAATTAAAAATGAGTTAGAGGCATTTATTTCCTAATTGCTTTGGGGTTTTGTTCTCCTATATTAGGAAAACAACATACTCGAATTTGGCGAGTTTTGGAGGAGTATTTCGGGATATATGGGACCCAACTAGTGTGGGTTGGACTCTTGGGTTATGAACACCCAAGAACGATGTTTTGGCAAATTGGTTGAGCTATTGGACTCCGATTGAGTCAACGTTCGTTCATGTAATTTTGTATTGGTTCGGGCTTCACTCAGGTAAGCTAGGATTCGGAATCTAAGGCGGGCCCGGCGTTGTTTTTGTTGACTCTTTCGGGAAAATGAAAAGATCGTAGCTTTATTTATTGTCATTGGTTTTCTTGGATTGTTTGATGTTATTAAGTCACTTTTTGGTTAGATTTGAGCCGTGTGAAGGCGATTTTAGGGGAAAAGCTATTTCAGAGGGTTGAGTTGGCCTAGTTGACGTAAGTATTTTGCCTAACTTTGTGTGGGGGAAAACTACCCATTAGTATTTGGATTGATTGTGCTATTTGTGTTATGTGAAAGCCGTGTATGCAAGGTGACGAGTAGGTACGCAGGCTATATGTGGTATTTGACTGGTTTAGATTATCTAGACTATTTCCATGCCTTTAATTGAATTGCCTTAATATGTTATATCCTTCATCGTGTACACATTACGGTTAAGCCATGGGCTATTTGATGTAAAAATATTCGTGTTGTTAACTTTGTGGCAAGTTGTGGCATATGGACACTTGTGGTACGAGTTATGATTGTGTTGTGATATTGATACGTATGCGGTTGTATAAGACTAGGGGTTGATACGCATGTAATGAGATAAGGTGGGATTGATACACGTGTTGCTAGTAGGGGAACTACTTGAATCCACGCTGTGAGATAAGGTGGGCTAAAACGCGTATAACTATTTCGGAAAAAAATAATTTTCAAAACTAAATGTACGGCTCACGCGGTGATAGAAGAAAAGATTGTGATTGAAATTGTGAAACCTGAATATGAGGCGGTACCTCGGTTGTGATTTTCATTGAACATTCCATGTTGGAACAACTTGTTGATTTGAACGGTCATTGTTCTTTTTTCAATCATTCATCCGTATTTTGATTATGTTTGTTTATTCGTTGTTATCTTGGTGTTTAAACGATTGTGGATTCTTGTGTGAGTCATGCCTTCTACGTGATTTGTTGTGCTACTTTAGCATGCCAATATGTGCCTCCGTTATAACTTGGTGAAGTGATTGTCAATGTGAATTTAATTACGTGGAGTCACTATATCATATTCTGTTGAGTTGTTGGTAATATAATGGTTTTAAATAAAAGAATTATTAACATATTTTATTCTATGTGCTTCTTAAGATAGAACTCGATATCTCACTCGGTTCCTTATTATTCAAAATGGTTATGGCACTTTCACTATAATTGGGTTCTCAAATTATACTCATCACCTTGTTAGATGTGTACCTTACTTAAAACTGTTATCATATTTTTCTTTAACAAATTCTATATTTAATTCATTAATTTAACTTATGTTTTGCTTTATTTAAAAATGACACGTTTACTCAATTTTATTGATTTCTAAACTAAACTTAGCGTATACTCTGTTTCGAACAAATTATATATTGTTTTACTTTACTTGATTTCTAAAATAAACTCATTATTTCATTTGACACCTTACCTTATTCAAGACAGTTATTATGTTTTATGGTGTCTAAATATATCTTTCGTTTATCTAAATTAATATTTATCATGGTTGCAAAGTACACGGTAGTACGTGGGCTTTGTCGTGTGAAGGTGATTGTTATTGTGGGCACGAGGTGCCATGTGTGTGAGATTTAGAAATTGTGGTTCATGACTTATAGTTTATGAGGTGTGGTGCCTCGGGGTAATTCTTATTGTAAGTCCATGCGTTAGGAGCGATTTGATTATTTGAGTTGTCATCCATTTTTTCCTTATTTGAGTTCATTACATCTCATCGGTGTTCTGATTATGTTATTTCTTTATTACTCGTTTACTACGTGCTGCCATTGATGTTTCTATTACTTCATTGTTGGTTGAAAATCAACAATGTTTTTGTTGTTGATCTTCCATTGATGTTCTTTCTATTGTTAGCTTATGTATATCTTGAACAGGTTTCTATGTCTAGTAGGTATCTTGACCTGGCCTCGTCACTACTCTACCGATGTTAGGCTTGATACTTACTGGGTACCGTTATGGTGTACTCATGCTATGCTTCTACATTTTTTTTGTGCAAATCCAGATATTCTGATTATATTGTTGAGAGTTGCGTCTGCGCAGCGAGAGACTTCAAGGTATACCTGCTTGATGTGAGCAGACCTCGGAGTCACCATCTTACTTCATTATGCTACTGTTAAATTGTAATTCAAAACAGTATTGTGTTTAGAAATTCTAGTTTGTTTTAGTAGTGCTTATAACTCCATACTACGGGTTTTGGAAAATGTATAACTATTGGCCACTTGCGGCTATGTATGTCATTTAATGGTTTATAATAAATGATTAAATAGTTAAATTCTCTTATTAAATTAGCATGTGTTAGGCTTACCTAGTCTTAGAGATTAAGTGTCATCACGACACCCCAAGGTGGAAAATTGGGGTCGTGACATTGAAGGTAGGGGTAAGGTCTGCGTACACACCATCCTCCCTAGACCCCACTTGTGAGATTACACTGGGTTTGTTGTTGTTGTTATTTTCGGGGATTGGCAATCAATAGTGTTTAAAATAGTTTTTGGTGCTAATTCGGGAACTGTTTTTTCCCTTGTGCTTACGGTTTCTCACTAGTTCGCAGGTAACAGGTTTCTCTGGTGCATGACTAGATCTTCTTCCAAGGAAGTCATTCCATATGATATAGAGGTGGAAAAGAGTCTGCGACAGTTGAGAAAAGATAAAGAACTCACCGGAAAATACTTGGGGAAATCTTCAATCCAAGAGAACATGGAAAATAACAGTGAGGATGTAGTTGATTTGGTTGCACGGGAAGCAGCCCAACAGGAAACGGCCGCATGGGTAGCTGCTGAAGCAGCTCTCAGAGCTGATGAAATGGTTGACGGGAACGGAGGACGAAGATTCAACCTGATCCGACCTCTGGTTGAAGACGAATTTTAAAATAATATGCCCAGGCCTGGACGATCACTGGGAGACAACGCCAGGCTAGTCTACAACCAATGAGTATCTAGTGTGAAACCTCCTCCGATTATAGCCAATAATTTTGAGATCAAGTAAGGGCTACTTTAGACCATTCAGCACAATTGTGTCTTCCGAGGAAAACTCAACGAAGATCCAAGTACTCACTTGATGGATTTTGATGAGATTATGAATGCCTTCTAGTACAACGGGGTATCGAAAGATGCTTTCTACTTAAACACATTTTCTTTTTCACTTAAGGATGATGTTTGGCACTGTTTGCGGAGTTTGCCTCCTGGATCAATTCAAATTTGGCAAGACATGACGAAGAAGTTCCTTAACAAAAAATTTTCAGCTGCAAAAACAGGAAAAATTCGAAGATAGATCCACAAATTCGAGCAGAAAGATACAGAAACAGTGTTCGAAGCATGGTAAAGATTTAAGGTTATTGTGAGAAGATGTCAGCATTATGGAGTCGACTTGTGGATGCAACTCCAAGATTTCAGGGGATGGGCTGACACCTTCTGCCAGGAGGACTCTAAACAACACAGTTGGAGGTCCTCTTATAAAGAAAACTCCAAAGGAGATTGTTGCAATTCTAAACGAATTACCTGAAGATTCAAATCAATGGCCTGGAGATGACAACGAGAGAAGAAAAAAGGTTGGGGTGCATCAAGTGGATTCTAATACTTCTGTCCAAGCACAACTAGACTTCATGGCAAAAGAGATCAGAAAGTTGACCTTAGCGAAGGTACAGTGCCAGCCACCATCAGTTTGTGATTTTTGTAGAGTGGATCATCCAACGCATGAGTGTCAGATCGCAACTACAAATAAAGTGGTAAATGTTGTGGGAAAATTTGACAAAGGCAATTACCAAAGTGGTAATAATTTTAAATCCATAGGGCAGAGACACCCAGCTTTTTCATGGAGTTCACAAAATGGTAGTTTGAACTCGTGGCAGCAGAATAATCCGAGACCCCAGGGACAAGGTGCTCCAGGTTTCCAAAATCAGCAAAGGCAGCTACACCAGCCTCAACAGTCTAGTCAGTCTGGCATGGAAGATCTAGTGAAGACTTTCATCATCAAGACAGTTGAGAGACTTGAAGCTCATGGTACAATCATTAGAAACTTGAAGAGGCAAGTGGAACAGACTGCTAGTTTGCTGTATGAGAGGGCTCCAGGAACCCTCTCTTTTAATACCGAGAAGAATCTGAGAGATACAACAAATGCAGTATCTTGAGGAGTGGAAAGGTATTACACGACCCTATTGCAACATAGAAGGATGAGTTGACCGGAAATCAAGTTAAGACTATAGGAGATTGATTTTCACTTTGTTTGTAACAAGTTTGCTATTATAGATCATTTCGCCCACTTTCTATCCTCCAAGGATTAATTAGCAGATGTGTTAACTAAATCTCTAACCTCAGTTTGCTTTGAGCAATTCCTTCAGCTTGCAAGGGGAGTATTAAGGCAAGCCTATCTAATTCTTGTATGAATGAGACTCTTCAAGATAAGGATCAGCCTAGGATAACTATGATTAGACTCACGATATCTAAGAACCTTTGTTATGCATGCGACATCATGCCTATTTCGTGTACTCTCTTATCTCATCGTATCAGGTTGAAATACATAAGTGATACCGATCTTTGTTGGGTTTATTATAACTTATGCCAACAAAAATGGGATCTTTACACAAATAGCCGGTCATATTTACTCTTTATTTTTTCTCTCTATATAGCTTGATTATACATTTATTATATATAATTATATACATATAATCAGTGGCGGGCCCAGAATTTTATACAAGCGGGTTTAGTAAATAAAGATATTAATTGATAATTGGAATATTACCCGGCACAACAAGAGAGATTTATGCAACACTTTTTTTTCTTTTTGTTTTATAATGCTACCACAAAATGAAAATTTTATAAAAGTTGAGGTCGATACCTTTTTTAAAAAACAATGTTGGACAAACAATTTAAAAATTTTAAAACATTAATTTACTTTAACTAAAAATGTTAAAATTTTATCTATTTAATCTAATAATTTTACCTCGGAGAATTTAAAGATTTGTTAAAATTAACTAAAGCATCGGAGAGAATTTACCTAAAATCTTATTTTGATAAAGTTGAAAAAAAAAAGACAACAAGAAAAAGAGATACATATAAACTAATAGAAACTAAGTATAAGATAAGAGGACTTATAAAATAAACTAATAATTATAGTGTAACACAGTAAATAATTTAGCATAAACTAATTTAAGATTAACTAACAAAACAATAATATCAATTGTTTCAATTACATATTTTATCAAAATTTATGTAAGAACTTTCTAGATAATTTTGGTTTCTTGAAGTAAATAGATGATATAATATAATTCTTACTATTTGATTTGAGTAAAAACATCAAATTTAAACTAAAATAGAAAACAAAGATTAGNATTGTTTCAATTACATATTTTATCAAAATTTATGTAAGAACTTTCTAGATAATTTTGGTTTCTTGAAGTAAATAGATGATATAATATAATTCTTACTATTTGATTTGAGTAAAAACATTAAATTTAAACTAAAAGAGAAAACAAAGATTAGAAAAAGAAATGTAGAGTATCGTCACCGGGTTCATCTGAACCCAGTATTTTTATCGCGGAGCATAATTGTATGTGTAAAAATTTATAAAAATTGCAATAAATGGTAGGTCTGAACCCATAACTTTAAAAATATAACGGGTTCAATACTAAAAAACTTAAAGTTGAACCCATAGAATCTAAATTCTGAATCCGCCTCTGCGTAAAGTAGGAGGGAAATAAACTAACGGAGCTTGCGTTAGTATTGATGGCTGTACGTCCACGTGGAAAAATTACAGAATCAACGAACTTTGAAGCCGCAGAACCATTTTTACAATGTTTGTACTTTGTTCAAGTGGGTTCACTAATAGCAATATATCTGAAAGTTACAGAATATAACCTATATAAAATACTAAAATGTTTGGACGAAGGGGGTTCATATGAACCTTCTTGGACCCATGTGAGTTCGTCCCTACGTATAATACATAAATTATGTATATATTATACCTTCACCAGAGCTTGCGTTAGTATTGATGGTTGTACGTCCACATGTGGAAAAATTACAGAATCAAAAAACTTTAAACCCGTTGAACCATTTTTACGATGTTTGAACTTTGTTCAAATGGGTTCAATAATAACAATATATCCAAAGTAATAGAATATAACCTATATAAAATACTAAAATGTTTGGACGAAGGGGGTTCATATGAATCCTCTTGGACCCATGTGGGTTTGCCCCTACATATAATACATAAATTATGCATATATTATACCTTCACCGGCTATTGTTAGTTTAAGTGGTTAGGTGTGCGGTTACTTGGGTTAATTCTTCAACAAAAACCACGTAGTTAGTTACATTAACTAACTCACTAACCTCCTAGCTTAAGTTAGCTAACCTGCACCATCGTTACACATTTGTACCTCACAGACTGCTCAATGGTCTAACTAGAAATGCTATTACTCTGGATTTACTTCTTATTACAGCAATCCTTTTAGATGGTGAAAAGATGGATCACATTGTTAGATTTTGTTCAAAACATTGTGTGCAAAACTACTTGTCACCGTAGAACTGACTTTATTGGCTCAATTAACAAATTTGAATATATTTTTTCCTAAAGAAATTAAAGCGTCAGTTTGCGGCCCGCTTAGGAGCCTGTTTGGACCGACTTATTTTAAATATTTTTAAGTCAAAATAACTTTTAAGCTATTTTATGGTGTTTGAATAAAATAAAAAAAATACTTTTAAGCACTTGGTTGGTTTGTACAATTATGTGAAAAATATAAAGAAGAAACAAAAATAGAAAAAATACTAATAAAAAACTTATGATGTTGTAAAAATAAACCAGCACCACAATTTGGATGTACAGATAAATATAATAAATATAATAAAAAATGGAAAACAAAGAAATATAATAAATATAGAACAAAATATAGGTATTTGTGACTGATTAGTTTGCAATATCTTGTTAATAGTTCTGAAGAGATGAAATTCGTCCGGTTTCTAGGTGCTTTACAGTCTTTAACTATATGTCTTAATTTTCCACAGTTATAACAAGTACATTCTGTTGGTCTCTTTTTTGGTCTGAATGATCTTTTAGTCTGATAATCTTTTATATAATACCTTTTTTTTGGTTTTTTATTTTTATATTTTGTTCTATATTTATTATATTTTTTTGTTTTCCATTTTTTATTATATTTATCTGTACATCCAAATTGTGGTGCTGTTTTATTTTTACAACATCTTAAGTTTTTTATTAGTATTTTTTTTATTTTTGTTTCTTCTTTATATTTTTCACATAATTGTACAAACCATTGTTGTAGAAATTTTATCCTAGCTCCTAAAGTATCTGTTACTCTTGCTTCATTCCAATCTTTTATTATTTTAGAATTAAAAGGTTCTGATAATTTTGTGAAATATAATTTTCTTATTTCTTTGCCTTCTTCTGTATTATATGTTCCTTTATAATAATATTCTCTAAATGCACAAGTATATTCGTCTATATAGCACATATGTAGAATATAGGTTCGATGAAAAAGATAAGGAACAAATAAGGAAAATTAAAATATTGTGTAAGAAACTACCAAAATTATACTTCCCAGATGAAAACAAGAAATTTACTTATATTATAGAAACAGATTCGAGTAATCATAGTTATGGAGGAGTTCTAAAATACAAATATGATAAAGAAAAAATAGAACATCATTGCAGGTATTATTCAGGATCTTATACTGAACCACAAGAAAAATGGAAAATAAATAGAAAAGAATTATTTGCACTATATAAATGTTTATTAGCATTTGAACCATATATAGTTTACAATAGATTTATTGTAAGAACAGATAATACCCAAGTAAAATGGTGGATAACCAGAAAAGTACAAGATTCAGTTACAACGAAAGAAATACGCAGACTGGTATTAAATATATTAAACTTTACATTTACAATTGAAATAATCACTACTAACAAGAATGTTGTTGCAGATTACTTGTCAAGACAAAGCTATCCAAACTGACCCAGATAATACAATGGAAAATCTACTCTTAGCCATGACTACACTTTGTAAGAAAGTGGAAAGTATGGAAGAAGAGATACAAATAATAAGAAAAACAGCTAGTAGTCAGCAGCATGACTCAAAAAATGCGGAGATAAGACGATCGGAAGTCTCTAAAATTCCAGAGCTAGAAGGTGACGTTGAGAAACACCTAAAAACTCATAACAGTTTGTTAAATACAGTTGCAGGAAGCAGCACAGCTAGCAGTTCATCTGCAAAGAAGAAGGAAGAAATTAAACCTAGATACACAAACATAAATATGAACAATTTATTTTCAAAACCATTCGTACAGAAAATCCAAAATACCCAGAACGAAATATTCCTACCACCACAAATAAATACCTACAAAGAAAGTCTGAACCAAACCAAAAAGACATACAACCATATAACCCGTACATATATAGACAACATACACAGAATACAAAACTTTTTAAACAAAAACCCAAGATCCCAAACTACCCAGAATCCAAATGAAGATTATATTACCCATTATCTAACAGGATACAATAAATTAATAGCACTACCAAATACAAGTGCAAAACTAATAGCCACCTGCTACAATTATGGATTACTAGATACTGTATATACACAAACAGGACAAGAGATAACTACCATACCTGAGTTACACAGAGCATTTATGCAATACAGAAGATAACTAAAGGAACGTTATTCTACATACGATTTTATTCAGCTACAGCAGAGATATTATATGAAGAAATAAAGCCTGTTATACAAGTTATCAAGATCGGACTTACAAGAGAAATGCTCATACCAGAAAGAATAGAAGAACAAGAAGAGATAGAAAAAATAAATATTCCAGACTTTTATGCAAATAAAAGGATTATTGGAATATCCACTATACTAAATGAACTAGCAAACAACTATCTAAATCAGAATGCGATTTGGAGTTATTATTCAAGAGAACAAACAATGATATATTCAAATTGCAGAGAGATACGAGAAGCAGATATGGAGGAATTAAGACAATGGGTCTTAAGTCTTTTAAGGCCAGAACAACCTACAATCACAAGAGCTATAAGGACGAATTTCATCTCTTCAGAACTGTTAACAAGATATTGCAAACTAATCAGTCACAAATACCCAGACCACATATGCTCAAAATGCAAAGGAGAAGATAACATTGTTCCAGAAGTACAACTGGAATAATCGAGAAGAAGACGACAAGCTAAACGACAAAAACTATGGCAGACAAGATAAAGTAAAAGATTTATTAGATTCTTTTCTTTTCTTTAATGTTATTTTGTTTTTTGTAAAAGTCGTAAAGTAAATAGTTCTTTACTTTACAAAAGTAAGAGTCAGTCTCATGAACAGTAAAGGTCGTNTAGATATGGAGGAATTAAGACAATGAGTAATCAGCTAAAAAATTAAAAGCTAGAATTCCTAACTTATGATTTTTTGGCTTATAAGTCACTTAATCCAAACGGGCTCTAAAGCCAGCATTACTAAATTGGTATTTTATACTACTTTTTAAATGAGGAGCTAAGTTGGATTAGACTATTAGAATTTTACGACCAATAAGTCAGAACTGGCCGTTTTGATAGCTCTAATTTATGTCTCACAAAAGCCATCATCCCGTGTCTACCTTTAAACTATAAGCTACTTAGTTTTTTCGTAATGAAAGTGCAGTTACACGATCAACAGCTTACTTTCATCATCAAAGACGGTCGTGAGATGAATGAAATTTCTTCGACCTTAATCAAGGTTCGAAGAGTCGCAGGAAAAAAAAAATTCTTGATTAGTTTGCTTTTTCTTTTAACGGAATTCTACGCACGATATGAATTCGACATAATTGAATCAATGGATTTGGAAACGTTAAAAGGAAACAGCCTACAATTTATGCCGACGAATGACTGAACAATATTAAACAAGCCAGCATCTAAGAATTTAATCCAATTTCCATTAGTGCTAGCTTTTGCGAGTTCCTAGGCAAAGAGAGGGGGTTGCTGGTCTTCACATGCTGTTTGCTGCCATTGTTTTTCTGCTTCGTTTTATATGGCGACACGTCGTCTCTGCCATGCAAAAATCTCTGGTTCTCTCCTCCACAGTTGGTATTGTTAATTACGCTATTCTTTTATGGCGGAAGTATATAACTTTTCATGTTGCAGTGGAAGGAAGTGGTCCCAGTCTACATATCACAGTTCCGAGTGATCACAGCCCTTTTATGTAACGCTAAAAGAAAGAGTTGGCTTTGATGTAAGCAAATTGTTTTCATTTGCTCTATGCAATAACTAAATCTTTGTTAAGGTTTGAAAAAAAAAGAAGAGAAATGCGTTAATATGCTTTAAGCATTCGTGATGCACAAAATTTTGGTACAGACTATACTTTTTTCTTTAACATGGTTCTCAATCCAATTAATGAATAAAATGAATTTGATCTATATCCATTTTCTGAAAAGTAATTTTAAAAAGTTAATGTTGATGACAATTCTTTTTCGAGAAGTTGTGACGACCCAAAATCCGCCTAGTCATGGTGGCACCTAACTCAACCCGCTGGGTACGCCAAATGACAACCAACACAAGCTAATGATAAGGATAAGAGTCAAGAAGTAAAATAACTGAATTTTATATAATTTCTCAAGGACTGGTAGTACAAGTCATGAGCCACTAAGACTTAAATTTATAAAGCTAGTATAAATACAACCAAACAGATTACAAATCTAAAGCTGCCAAAGACAAGTGGCAGCTATATCCGGAAGGCAGGTACATCTTATGCCAGCTCCCGCCATACACAGTAGCATCAGCTCCAAGATCTGCACGCAAGGTACAGAAGTGTAGGATGAGTACAACCGACCCCATGTACTCAATAAGTAACAAACCTAACCTCAGGTTGAAAGTAGTGACGAGCTCGGAAGAAGGTCAGTGTCCAACACCAATAGCCAATAACAACTTGTAATAATATAATGAGGACAGTAAAGGTAAATACTCAAGAGATATTGTGCTCATCTCGTTCACAATTACGAAAAAGCAGACATATTTTTCAAGTATAATAGTCAAAGTCCAAATCTTACCACTGAAATCAACTAAACATGAGTTTATCAAAAATAACTGTGTTTCTCCGATTTTCTAACATCAGATAAGAATTTTCATTTACCAGTTAGCATGAGGAAAATACATCTCTATGCCTACATGTCAAATATATATGTCAAATCATCAAATGTCATATTACCGTCTAACACGAGGAAGATACATTTCTATGCCTACATGTGATCAAATCATCAAATGTCATATTACCGTCTAGCATGAGTAAGATACATCTCTATGCCGACATGTCAAGTTAATGATATCACAGTGATATCATTAAGTACACTCACTCTCAGCACACTCAAGGTGCCTAGCTTAAATACCCCACTTCATCACACACACAATCACTCAGCACTGTACTGGTGCCTGCATCAATGCCCCTCATCAAAGTACGTATATTTAATCACTGTGCATGTGCCCACTACTGGTATGTCAGACTCCGGAGGGGCGGATCCTTCCCAAACGCTAATCATAAGCCAATATGGCCTGTTGCGGCGTGCAATCCGATCTAAATAATAATCTGTTGCGGCGTGCAATCCGATCTAAATAATAATCTGTTGCGGCGTGTAACCCGATCCAATATCAATACGTTACGACGTGCAATCTGATCCAATATAACTCACAACACTGCTCTATGACTCATATCAGTCATCAATCCACTCAAGTCTCAATGGCTCACATCTCACAGAAACATAATCCAATTATATAATATGAAATATTACAATATGCCTCAAATACAAATTCAAACTTGTGTCACGTACAAGGACACCAATAACATGTGAGATAGTATATCAAAGGTGCACAGAGACAGAAATATAAAATGTGAAAATATATCAAGACTATACAGTATGACTACGGTTAAGGCAAATAGCTCAACATTCCAAAAATAGCCCTAACATGCCTCAAACAACTAAGCAGGTGGCCTAGACATGAGTTCTAGCATGAATAATATCTCACGTAGTCATATAAATGTAAAAAACGTGATATCAAAGAAGCATGATAGCAAAATAAAGCACATAATAGCCTAAGAACTATCTGAATAATGAATACCTCGGTGCATACACACACGCCTATCACCTGGCACATACGTCACCTCAACCCATCTTAGTTATCATAGTTCTCAGAGATAATTACCCTCAAAACCAAGTTTAGATATGTTACTTACCTCGAACAAGCCAAATCAAATATCGAGCAAGCCAAGCAATACTCTAATAATGCCTTCCCGCGCGAATCAATCTCCGAACGGCTCGAAACTAGCCAAAAGAAGCTCAAAAACATCAAATAATGACTTAGGAAACAAACTTAAGTGATAAAGGCTGAATAATTTAATCAAAAACTCAAACTCAACCAAACATTCAATCCGAGCCCGTATATCGGAATCCAATAAAACTCACAAATTCTGATAAACTCAATCGAATACGAGTCCAACCATACTAATTTAACTCAAATTCGACTCTGAATCGATGTTCAAAACTCAATTTTACACTGTAGAAAAGTTTAGACAAAAATCACCCAAAATTTTCTTTTAGAAACATCAATCAAATACCAAAATCGAAGATAGAATCATGTAAAATAATCAAATCTGAGTAAAAAAATATTTACCCCAATCCATGTGGTGAAAATCCTTACCAAAATCGACCAAAATCGAGCTCCAAATCTCCAAATGTGATAAAATAAACAAAACCTCGAAATAAATAACATATGCGAGTGAATTCGCTTTTGTGGTCACTAAGTCACATCTGCGAGTGAATTCGCTTTTGTGGTCACTAAGTCACATCTGCGATAGCCGCTTTTGCGGTAGAAATCTCGCTTTCGCGATACCAGCCCCACAACCGACCTACTGCATTTGCAGTCCCAGAAGTGCACGTGCGCACTCGCATCTGCGACCCTATTCCAGAGATGCGCTCCCGCTCCCGCTCTGCGCTCATTCAACCGCATCTGCAGTTCCTTCCTTCCCCAATCAACTTCGCTTCTGCGACAAGAAATCTGCATCTGTGAGCTCACATCTGGGACTAGCCCTCCGTAGATGCGGACACACCAGAACGAGAACCTTTACCAAAGTTAAGATAGCCCAAAATGAGCCGAAACTAATCTGAAACACACACCTGAGCCTTTCGGGATCCCATCCGAACATACCAACAAGTCCAAAAATATAACATGGACCTATTCGAGGCCTCAAATCATACACAATAACATCAAAACCACGAATCGTCGATCAAGATCAATCTCTTAAGTTCATAAACTTCAAACATCGAACCAAGCGTCTAATTCACGCATAACCAATCCGAAATGGACCCAAATTTTGCATACAAGTTTCAAATGACATAACGAACATATTCCAACTTCCTGAATAACAATCCGAGTCCGGTAACATCGAAGTAAACTCCTGGTCAAACTTATGAACATTCCAACCTTCAAATTGTCAATTTTGGCCAAATAGTGCCAAAATCTTCTAGAAACATCCAAATGCAAATTTGGGCATATGCCCAAGTTCAAAATCACTATCCGGACCCAACGGAACCATCAAAACTCCTATCCGAGGTCAAATACACAAAAGTCAAACTTGGTCAGCTCTTCCAACTTAAAGCTTCCTACCTAAGAATCATTCTCCAAATCAATGTTGAACCGCTCGAAAACCAAAACAGACCATACACACAAGTCATAATACACCATATGAAGCCACTCATGACCTCAAACCACCGAATTGAATGCAACTGCTCAAAATAATTGATTGAGTCGTTACAAAAGTATAATCTGGCTTCTCATAATCGAGAGAAGAATAAAAGCCTCGTATACACTTTGTATGTTAAATTGGATTGAAATTATATACATTAATAGTGTACCTTTTTTGCCTGTTTTAGCAGTATAATTATTATTTTTATCAAATTACTGAATAATACTTATTAAAAAATTATTTATATTTATTTTATATAAATATTTTACTTTATCAATGCACAGAACGTAAAATTTTCGATCGCTCAACCCCTTTGATTGCCCTCATCTCCAATTACCGTTAGTTCCACTTTCATGCATTAATTGTGTTCAGTAAATTTGTCCTCGACTCATAAAGTTAGGCAAATTTATAGTCAACGACTATGAATTCCAAGGCCGTCAAAGGGAAGTTGAGGAGGATTGCTTCCTAGGGCCTTTCAAAGAGAAAATGAGCTGGATGTTAATTTTGCTTCTTCCCAACGTTGAAGGTCGTCTTCCACAAAATTTGTTTAACAATTTGTTTTCGTTTTTAATTTCTTTATTTATCCAACTTCAAGAGAACACATTTAAAAATTAATATAAGCCTGAAGCATACTAAGAGTAGTTTGATATCCCTTTATTGGAAGGATATATAACAAAAAGGATAAATCCTATATATTTTAAGTTTTTTTAATACTATCACTATATTTTATTTAGTATTAACAGATTATTTATTGTATCTTAAGTTATTAAATTAGATTAACTATAAACATTACTTATTCTTGTAGATCATCATAACTGGGAAAAACCAAATTTATAGTACTATTCATCGCACAATAGTTAAATACAATAGAAAAATATAAAACATTGAAGAATTCAGTCGCCCTGCAACGGGAACCATCTCTGCTACATCAAAAACAAGCTGTTGAAGAAGTCTGAACACCAAGATGTCTCTCGTGACCAGCTTTCATACTAAAATTAACTTCCTCGCGAAGTAAGCTGGTCACTCAAGTAATTAACAATAGAGGTGGATTTTAATGTTGGTTAAATTTAATTTTTTTTTGCCCTCTTTATATTGTTATGCGTCTTTAACAGAGTTTCATCAGGTTTTACAAAGTCAAAACAAAATTTAAATTCAACAAAATTTGAATTTTCACAAGAATACGTGTTTGTAAAAATATTGAGAAGAGAGAAGGTAAACACCTACGGATGTACGGAGATAAAAACATGTATTTATAACATCTTAGGTGTCTGTTAAGGCATGACTGATAAAATATACCTTTGACACTTTTATTAACACACACTTTATAATAGTCATCTGATTTAAAATTCAAGAATATTTAAAATAAGAAATCTTTTATTTCATATTATTGTATTTATTTTATTTTACAATGAGGCGCACTTTGCTTTCTCTGCTCAATCACTAACCTACTCAGTTTTTTCATATGTAAGCATAATCATTAATGCAGTCTTACATGCCGAGAGAATCGTAAAGAAAATACGTACTACTTGAACTAAGGATCTGTCTGAAAAGCAATTCTGTGATTAGAATTGGTGTAATTATTAGAGTAGTAATTACACAGCTTAATAATTACACAATATAGTAGTTACGATGATCTGTTTGTTGTCATAATATAATTACAGCGTAATTACAAGCGTACTGTTTGATTGCACAAGTGTAATTACACAGTTAGATTAAATTTTAAATGAAGCAATTATCAAAATTTAAAAGTTTATATAATAAATATACGCCTATAAATGATTTTTTTAAGTATAAATGATATAAGATTTGGTATTTAAGATGCATATTTTTTCTTAAAAATATACATTAATTAGTAATCATATATTTATATCTAATATTATAAAAATAATTGATATATATTTTTTAAATTAATAATATTTAGTTTAATTAATTATAAAAATTAAAAACATACATTTTGTAATAACATCGTGAAATGCATGTTTGATAAAATAAATTAATATTTATAAATATAATGTCATAACATTATTCAAATACTTGACAAAATTAGTCTATCAATTCTAACTAAAAAATGAACTACATACAATATAAAATAACAAAAGTTAATACTACTAAAACAAGTAAATTTGAACCATATATCAAATTAATAGCTATATGTCACAACAACTTCGATGGAAAGAAGAAAACCATTTTCTATAAGTTTCAGAGGTATCAAGGAAAAATGAGATATCAAGGAAGATGCTATTTGACTTTAGTACTTTCTAGGATATAGGAGTACATCTTTTAATTTATTTTAGAAGAGTTAATCTAAATAATCATTCACTTAATTGTTAAAATTAAAATTAATCAACAAATATATATATATATATATATATATATATATAATTTATATATACGTGCTAAAAAATATAAATAATAAATTATAAAGATGCCTTTATTTTATGTAGCAGACATCAAACTTCCATTTTATTCTTTCCAATTTTGGTTCTATGGCTTCCTATTCACAATTCTTAATTCGGTAATCTTAGGATATAGTGTCAGGTAACTTGTGGTGCACAAAAAGCTTTCTAAGACAACAACGCGCATGCTGCATCCAGGTTTTCCCTACCCCCACCTCCCCACCCAAATCCCCAGTCCAAACTGAGGTGTCTGCATGTATACACTTCCCACAGTCCACTAATGTATTGCATCTATATAAGAGCACCGCCCTCTTCCACCATTTACAGATTATGACTCTTTGATCATCGCCAGCCTTCTTCTGTCTCTCTCTTTCGACTCATTGGGCATACACTCAACGAGGTACATACATAGCAACAACCTTCACATTTTTGATAATAAAAATAGGTTACTTCACACTATGAATACTAGTCCCAATGCCCAAAACTTAATTCCTAGCCAGACGGTCCCCATTCCTTCAGAAGAAAAAACCACCACCATTAGCTCCGCCACCGTTAGTGACACCACCTCTACAAGTACTAGCAGTAACAGCAATAAAAAAGGCAAAGGCAAAGGTGGACCTGACAACAACAAATTCAGGTACAGAGGCGTAAGACAACGCAGTTGGGGCAAGTGGGTAGCCGAGATCCGAGAGCCACGTAAGCGTACACGCCGTTGGCTCGGCACCTTCGCCACTGCTGAAGATGCCGCTCGAGCCTATGACCGTGCCGCTATTATACTATACGGTTCGAGGGCTCAACTCAACCTTCAACCTTCCACTGGTAATAACTCATCATCTTCTTCACAGTCGTCCAAAAAATCGAACTCATCGTCTTCCACACAAACTCTTCGTCCGTTACTTCCTAGGCCTTCTGGCTTCGGCTTTACATCTCTCTCTTCTCCTAATACAGCACCTCCTGTTTCCAATAGTGTAGGTGCAGGTTGTGGTTATGTACCCTACGGGTTTTTTCCTTCTGCACAATATTCACAACAGTTGGTTCAACCCCACCACCACCACCAACAACAACAACAGTATGCAATTTGTGATGGATATGGTCCTGAGGCTGATAATCTCGCACATGAAGCTGGAACGACGTGCTCTTATTCAAGCCCTAACCCTAATCCTAGCCATATTCAAGAGAAGCCGCCAAAACAAGAAGATCAATCATCTCATGAATATCAAAATCAGCAGCAGAATCGTTTGTATGACGAAACAATAAACCCTTTTGTGGGGTCATCTATGTCTGTTTGTTCCACTCAAACGATGGCTGCACCGGTCGTTTCAGATCCGGTGGCGGTGATGGGAGGACCGGGATCTCCTGTTTTTTGGCCTACAAATGACGATAACAATTACCCGGCGGTTAATTTTTGGGACTACAGCTATGATTCGTTCTTGTTTGATTTTTAGAAAATGGAAGATATATGGTTTAGCTATATGATTAATTTCTTTGAATTGCATGCAAGATTATGAATATCCTGATGATCACTTTGGCAGTACATAATGGATTTTGGAGAAATGGAGGACGGATGATTAGAATTACCACCAATTCCAAAAGGTGTATGTTCGGTTACTCGGTATCTGAGGAAAATTTAAAGATGTTTGTACTGATAGTTCTGTTGACGGAGGAAATGAATAAAACACCAAGAGGGTGACGATTTATATTATATGCTCTGCTTTCATCAGGTTAGATATCTCAATTAATTTTCTCAGGAGATCAAGTGAACACGGTTCTTATCGTTTTTTCGTTTTTATCTGTCATCCCGGCTGGATTCCATTTGTGTTACGTTCAGAATTATTGCTAGTGTTGAGCTTCTAGGGTGATTAGGATTGTTACTGGATGAGCTTTTGATTGGGTAATGAAACATTTGTTCTAGAGATATTAGTTTGTTTCCAACTCAATTTTAAAACTGTGTCAGGATTTGATGTATTTTAGTTTCACGCTTTTTTTTGGACTCGGTTCCGTTAAATCCTGAAACTTGGAAATAATTCCAGTATTTTCGTATACACCATTTGCTTTCGACTTAGCTTATGAAAATCTTTGTTTTTTTTTTGTTTTTTTTGTGTGTATGTTGGAGTTCGGAATAGCTCCCTCCGTCGTTTTGTTATCAATTGTCCTCTTTAGTGAACTAGTAAAGACCAAGAAAAAGAGATTTGGCTCGCGCTCACAAGAGTTGGGCTGCAAGACAAAATTAGTCGATTTCTACCCGCGAGGCCTGGTCCAAGTACAATTTTATTTTTAAATCCTAAATTAGAGTATCAAAATGGAAAAGAGGAAACCTCTCCAGTGAGGTGGAAATAGTTTCAACGAGTCTACAAAACCATAAAAGAGCTCAGATTCGACTCGATATCTAGTAGTTCTAGCATTTCAACATGTTCTTTCACTCACCTTCATCGTCATTGACTGAAAACATAATAGAATTGCAAGAGACTTAAGTGTCTTCATCCTCAGCTTTCTGAATCTTGAGTTTTTCCTTTGCCTTCTGAATCTTCAACACCTTTATGTTGATTGGATTTGGTGGCATAACTATGCCGCTTTAGGTAAATCTCTGAACCATCCTTTCAAGCAGCTAGAGTTTTTCCGCTTCTCTATTGAGAAACGGATGGACCAAAAAAGGATCCGAGTACAACCCTACTAGATATCCGGGAAAATCCGACCGAGCGATACCGACCAACTACTAGATATCCGGAAAAATCCGACCGAGCGATACCAATCAACGTTGGTCGGTCAACAAAAGCGACAAAAAATCCGTCCAAAACGGACGGAAACTACCAAAATAATATTTTACATTTTTTATAAATTACATACCGACCGAAATTGGTCGGTATATTGATCAAACATTTGATCGCAGTGGGTCAGACTTGTTTAGTCAAAGCAATTTTTTGATTACCGACCAACATTGGTCGGTAATGTGGACCCACATTTTTAAAATTTAATAATTATATTATTATTTAAAATATTTTATAAAATTTATAGTTCAATTTACCGATCAAAGTCGGTCGGTTATTACAGAGAATGATTTTACCTTGTAACAACAACAACAACAACAACCCAGTATAATCCCACTAGTGAGGTCTAGGGAGGGTAGTGTGTACGCAGACCTTACCCCTACCCTGGGGTAGAGAGGCTGTTTCCAATAGACCCTCGGCATCCTTCCCTCCAAGAACTCCCCACCTTGCTCTTGGGGTGACTCGAACTCACAACCTCTTGGTTGGAAGTGGAGGGTGCTTACCATCAGAGCAACCCACCTTGTCAA
>AWOL01S0005016.1:40479-78130 GCA_000715115.1 Nicotiana otophora
GGGAGGGTAGTGTGTACGCAGACCTTACCCCTACCCTGGGGTAGAGAGGCTGTTTCCAATAGACCCTCGGCATCCTTCCCTCCAAGAACTCCCCACCTTGCTCTTGGGGTGACTCGAACTCACAACCTCTTGGTTGGAAGTGAAGGGTGCTTACCATCAGAGCAACCCACCTTGGTTGGTCGGTAGATGTAATTTCTCGAAAATAACCGATCAATTTCGGTCGGTTCATAGGTCAAACATGGTCAAACTTTTGTATCACATTAATATTTACTATCGAAATAATATAAATATAATCTGTTAACACTTTATTTTGTAATACAAATAATGAATATACTAGAATATACTATAACAAATTATATATAGTCAAAGTAGTACAACGAAGTACGCGTATATATATATATATATATATATATATATATATGTAGGTATAGCCGCATCTAAGAACGCGAAGCGCTAGGGCCATAGTGTCGGGTTCTTTTGGAGATAGACTTGTGAAGAAGCAATAATCTAATTAGTATATATAATTAATCATCATCAAATATATTTATTTGTAAATTGATTCATCGACTTATCACTTACTTAGATGCATCGATGAATATTAAAAGCGAAACGTCTCGTCCTATATCGATTAATCTATTTCATGCATTATTAGTGATGAATGAATGAAATATAGAAGAATACTAAACTTCTTTTACATGTATATATGGATCACAAATTAAAAAAATGAAGAAAGTTATTAGTATTAAGTAAACGAGTTCATATATATAACAATCGACTAAACATATTTAATATAGAATAATAGTGGTTTACCAACTCATCAATTGATAAAGTTTTCGTACGTAGTAATTTATGTGATTGATCATCAATTACAATATAATATATGTGTGTGTGCGCGTGTTTGTGTGTGTGAAATTACTCATATACTTAATTATAACATAGAAAATTAACTTAGATAAATGAATACAAAAAGGTAAACCATCTTGACCGATATTTATTAATTTATGTGATTTGTAATTAGTTATAAAACAAATGAATATATAATGAAATGTGAAATTCGAATAAAATAAATGTCTCATATATATACTTTTATTTTTTTATTATGATTGATTAATTTATATATATGTTGTGAATAAAATATATGCTTATAATTTATTAAAAGTAATTAGTTAATATAATTATTTATAAAGATTATGCTTATAGTTTATAATTATTTATAGTAAATATATATATGTGAATAACATAAATACTTGTAGTTTATAATAATTTTTTAAAGTTTATAATATTTTAAGAAATAATAACACAAAAAATAATTTAGTCTTTTTTTTAAATAACCGATCGAAGTCGGTCGATAAATGGTCAAACACTGTCAACGTGCAGTCACTTAAGTGTACCGACCAACTTTACCGATCGACATCGGTCGGTAATTCTAATTCCAGATCCCAAATACGGGTTTTTCCCCTCATTTCTCTTACTCTCTTCTCAAAATTTTCTAACTCCCCACTCTTTTCTCCCTCACACACACAACACTCTTCCCGCAGTCCTTCTCTATTTCCCTCGCACAAATTCCAGTCCCCACCCCACTTCGCCACTGCCACCCCCCTCCTCCTCTACTGCTGCCACTACCCCCTCCACCTCCTAAAAATTTCAGGTTTTGATTTGAACTTACATTGTTTGTATAATTTTAATATTTTGTTATTTCGTTATGAATTAGTTAATTATTGTTTAAATTGAATTGAATTGAATTAATTACCTAGTTTGTATTGACTTGAATAGTTTAGTTAGGAATTGAATGTTTAACTTTGAATTGAATTATGTTTTTAGGATTTGTTTTTGTGAATTGAACTTTTAGGGTATGAATTGAATTTTTAGGGGTAAGTGTTGAACTTTTCGGATATAGCTTATGCTATGTGAGTTTAATTGAATTGTTTAAGGGTATTAATTGAATTGTTAGGGGTAATGGTTGAACTTTTTGGATGTGAATTGAACTTTTAGGGATAATTGTCGAATATTTTGGGTATGAATTGAACTTATAGTTTATGTTTAAATTGAATGAATCATAATTAATTATATTTACTATAATTTAATTTTGGTGTAATTAGTAAAAATTAATTATCTTAATTAATTAACAATAATTTAATTAATTTATAATTGTAGAATAAATTAAGTAGTTCTAATACTTATGGAAATATCTCAATTTGTTTTATTTGTATTAGATGGAACATCGTACTTGGATGTACAATAGGAATTATCTTAATCGACGGGGATTGCGGGAGGATTTTGTAGAAGGAGTTGATGACTTTATTAGACATGCAATGTCACTTTCATCATATCAAATTGAAGGAGTAATTAGGTGCCCTTGTGTTAAGTATAAGTGTGTGAAGTTTAAAAAATCGGAGGAAGTTAATCTTCATCTTTATAGGAAGGGGTTTATAGAGAATTACTTTGTGTGGACTAATCATGGAGAGATCGGTGGTAGCCGTGGGATATTTCATAACATGGTTGTTGGTGAAAGTAGTAGGTCTGTGAGGAATAGAAATCATGATTCTAGAATTTATGATATGGTTGCGGATGCTTTTGGGATGCACTACGGGGGTGAGCCTAATGAAAATGTTGAACAAACTCCTAATGATGATGAAAAAGGTTTTTATGAACAGTTAGAGGAAGCTAGTCGTCGTCCTCTACGTGAAGGAAGTCCGCACTCTGAGTTGTCTGTTGTAGTTAGATTAATAAGTATCAAATCTGATTGAAATATTTATGAAGCGGCCATGGACTCTTTCATTGACCTTAAGAGTGAACTAGTTGACCCCAATATCAACTTACCTGGTGATTTCTATAAGGCAAAGAGATTGGTTTCTAAGTTAGGACTTTCGTCGATGAGAATTCATTGTTGTGAAAATGGTTGCATGTTATATTATAAAGATGATGCAAATTTAGAAAGATGTAAATTCTGCGAAAAGCCTCGTTTCAAGAGGATTTCCAGCGGGAATATGGTCGCCGTGAAGGCGATGCATTATTTTTCTCTTATACCTAGGTTAAAGAGGTTATATGCGTCGATGAGTTCTGCTCCTCATATAAGATGACACTTTGAAAATAGAAGACCACCCGGTGTTATGTGTCATCCTTCAGATGGAGAAGCTTGGAAGCACTTTGATGGGACATATCCAGATTATGCTAGTGAACCAAGGAACATTCAGTTAGATTTTTTTGCGGATGGATTCACACCTTTTTCTATATCTGCGACACCATATTCATGCTGGCCTATCTTTCTTACACCTTATAATCTACCACCTGAGTTGTGTATGACTAGTCCATATATATTTTTAAATTGTATTATCTCCGGTCCATGTAATCCGAAAAGTTTGATTGATGTTTATTTGCAACCTTTGATTGATGATCTAAAACAGTTGTGGTATGATGGTGTTGAGACATATGACCTATCAACCAAGCAGAATTTCAAATTGCGTACTAATTTAATGTGGACTATTAATAATTTTCCTGCGTATGGAATGTTGTCTGGGTGGATGACTGTTAGGAAGCTAGCTTGTCCTTATTGCATGGAAAATGGTAATGCGTTCACTTTGAAACATGGCCGAAAGCAATCACGGTTTGATTGTCACCGTCAGTTCTTACCTGATAGTCATGAGTTTAGAAGGATGGAAAATGCAATCAAAAAGAATAAAGTGGAATATGATTCGCTACCTCCGATACTTTCAGGTGAGGATATTTGGGAGAGGGTCCAAAATTTCAGTAAAATTACTGAGGCTCCACCTTCTAGATTCCCAGAATATTGTGTTACTCATAATTGGACGAAATAGAGTATATTTTGGGAGTTGCCTTATTGGAAGGATATCTTCTCCGATACAACCTTGATGTCATGCATATTGAGAAGAATTATTTTGACAATTTGTTCAACACAATGATGGATGTTAAAGGTAAGACGAAAGATAACCCGAAGACTAGAATAGACTTACAAGAATATTGTAGGCGACTTGAGTTATACTTGCAGACAACGGACAATGGTAATGTGTTCAATCCCAACACAAGTTACACATTCACTTTGGAGGAAAGGCGGCAAATTTGTGATTAGGTTACGAATCGTTTCCTGGGAAGTTAGTCTTTTCATGAGAGGAATTGGTGTTCCAAACCTTCTATTGAAGATGCCTGAGGGTTATGCGTCGAATCTGGGAAAAAGGTAAATATGGAGGTAGGGATGTTGAGCCATTTGAAAAGTTATGACTATCATGTTTTCATAGAGACCTTAGTGCCTATTGCATTTTGTGGTTTGCCTGAAAGAATATGGAAATCCATCACAGAGATTAGTTTATTTTTCAAAGACGTGTTCTACCACCTTAAGGGAAGAAAACCTACTTCGGATGGATCAGAATATTCGTGTAACTTCTAGTAAGATGGAAAAAAATATTTCCATGTGGTTTCTTTGATGTGATGGAACACTTTCCAATCCGCCTTGTACACGAGGCACGACTTGGAGGGCCTTTTCAATGCAGATGGATGTATCCCTTTGAGAGGTAATATTATAAGTTTGATGTAATATTCTATATTATTTGAATGTTCTTGGCTAACATGACATTATGTAGGATAATCGGCAAATGCAAACAATTTGTTAAGCAGAGGAATATGATTGAAGGATCTATATGCGAAGCCTATCTTGTAAAGGAAAATTCACATTTTTGTTCTTATTATTTTGAGAGTAACGTGCCATATTCTAGGAATAGGCCCAATAGGCACACTGTCGAATGTGTGAATGATCCATTATATCCACCAATGTCCATCTTCAATCAACCAGGCCGATGTTCTAAGGATGTTAGAGAAGTTTGAGTGATATGGAGTACAAGTCTGCTACAATTCCTGTGTTGCTAAATTGTCCCGAAGTTATACCATTTCTTAAGTAAGTATTGATTTATTAGTTATCAAAATGTAAAATTTACCTTGATTACATATTGATGCAACTACTAAAAATATTTGATGTGTCACAGTCACTTCGTGGGTCAATTTGGCCATGATGTTGTATATACGAGTTTTGATACATGGTTCAAACAGTTTGTAAGTTTATCCTGATAATGTTCTTCTAAAGTTCTTGCTATATATATATATATATATATATATATTCAGTTATGCTAACTTATGAATATTTTTTAACACTATGTAGGTAAATAATCCAAATAATGGTGTAAATCAATTTTTGAAAGATATATCTTGGGGACTTGGGCTTCAGGTCATAACAATGTCTAAGTACGTAGTGAATGGTTATAAGTTTCATACACATGATTGCTCTAAAAATAAAAATAGCAACAACAATGGGGTGTGGGTTCAAGGTGGTGATGGCAACCAAGTTGGAGATATTGATTATTATGGTGTAGTCAAAGAAATATTATAACTAGAATATACAGGTTGGCCATATAAGAAATTGATACTCTTTAGATGCAAGTGGTTTAACCCAAATCTAACAAGAGGTACAAAAGTACACCACCAATACAATATAATTGAGGTTAATCAAACGAGGGAGTATGATCGCTATGATCCTTTCATAATTGCACATAACGTTAGGAAAGTGTATTATGCTCCTTATCCATTGTGGCGGAATAAGTTCGATTGGTGGGTTGTAATCAAAACTAAGCCTGTAGGTAGGGTGGAAGTCGAGAATGTGTTAGATGTTGCATATCGAAAATGATATCTCCAGTGTTCACCAAATAGTGGACGATCAATTAGAAAATGATTTGGAACATCCTGAACGCATATTGGAAGAAGTTGATATAAATGAAGTAACAATTATAGAAAATGAGGACGAAGAATCAACTGATGAAATTCAAACAAGTGAGGACGAGGAATTCTCGGACGAGGAACAATACGTCGACGAGGATTAAAAAGTTGGTTTGTTAAAGCATTCTCGTGTTATAACTCATTTCTTATATGTTTCAATCTAAGTATGTATTATATTATGCAGATGGCAGGCAAGGGTCAAGGTAACAATGACCCTACTAGTTCTCGGGGTCGAGAAAAGGCTAGGAAGGGAAATAGGAGGGTAAAATCTGGGGATAATACTACTCCCTCATTTCCGCCCTCTTCAGAGATGCCTATGTCTTATCCTCCACCACACGACTATACTGAGCTGCCACAGCATCACGAGGCCTACACCTTCATCCAGCCACCAGGTCTTCCATCACAGGGCCATAGGACTATATGTCTGACATACAGTCCAACTGCTTCACAGCCACGTGGATCGCAGCCATCTACATCATCGCCACGTGGATCGCATCCCTACATATCACAACCACATGGATCGCAGCCATCCATATCACAGCCACTCGGGTCACAACCATCAGTATCACAGCCACATGGATAGCATCCAGCTATGTCACAGTCACAAGAATCGCAACCATCTTCATCATCGACTCCATCCATTTCAGAACTTCGCCTGCAAGACCGTAGCTCTGAGCCCCCTACACCATCTACACATGCCTCTGATACACATGCTGAGGATGATGATCCAGAGGTAGTGCATTATGATCGCTATGGCAGGATCATCATAGTCCCCGAGGGTAACGGGTAAGAGTTATTTCTTATTTTTGCGTTTATTGTTTTATAATATTTTTACTAATATATTCATGTGTTTTTGTTATTAAATTCCAGGTTCAAGCCGGGTAAGCATACTATGAAGATAATCACCAACGCGATCAAAAAGTTTTATGATGGCCCTTATGCGACTTGGACTAATTTTCCATACTCGCTGAAGGAGCAAATTTTCAATCAGTTTAAGGTATAAATGTTCTTTTAAGATGTTTAATCATTTATATTTATGATGTTTTCATATAATATTTAACTTTTGAATTGCAGAGCAAGTGTGTATGGGAATACCGTTATAGCGAGGAAGTGGCTGCAAATTTTCATCATAAAGCCCGCAGGAGATTGGCGGATCATTTCCCCGATGGTAGAAAAAAGAACAAGAGGCCTGACTGGTGTCTGCAACATTTATGGGATGGTTTGTTAAGGTAATTGCAGACCGAGGTTTTCTTATAGAGGAGCGAACAAGGAAAGAAAGATCGCTCATCCGAGAAGGGAGGCTCCTTGCACACTGGGGGTGCTATCAGCATCAAGACAATAAGAGGAAGATTGGTAATTGCTTAAATTATTTTACTTTTCTAAGTATATCAATTTTATTTATTAACTAAATTAAATGTTTTTCAGGAAATGAAGCATGGGCATCCAATGAGCCATGATAAGCTATTCAAGGAGACACATATTTTAACGAAGAAGAAAGAAGGGGATGGAGATAGGTGGGTCGAGGACCGGGCAGAGATTTCATATGTAAGCTTTCAATTTTCTTTAAGTGTTATAATTTACTTTTATAAGAAATTTTAAATACTAATTTAATTTAAAATAATGTAGGGTCGCTACCAAAGTAACATGGAGGAATTCATTTGTAGTCAGCCAGCTGGTGCATCGGGCGAGCCAACCCAACATTCGGATGAGGATGCTGAAAGAATATGGTTGAAGGCTGTTGGCGGTCCAAAAAGGGGGAAGAAGGTATACAAGCTTCCTGAGAAAAACTTCCATCGCTATAGGTGTGGAATGCAAGGAATAGGGACTTCCTCACAGGGCGATGAACTTAATAACGAGAGCCTATCGGCTATGTAAGAGACAGTGACAAAGCTTACATCCGAGCTAGAAGCGGCCAGGAAAGAGAAAGGCTTAGAGATGCTCAATTCCTTGGTATGCAAGCTCAAATCAGAACTCTCCTTTCTACTGGAGCTTTTCCGTTGCCCTGGTCTCGTGAGTCATCGTCAGAGGCTCGACCTCCATGTGGTCGTTCCTTCCGTCCTCCCCGTGATCGTTTCTTCCATCCTCCCCGTGATCGTTCCTCCCGTCCACCATAAGACCATTCTCTATACCGTCTTGTAGATGAAAGTTCATCAGATGATGATGATGTTGTAGAAAATACCCCTTGACCAATACTTTGATATACTTTGAACTAGACTAATAGAACTTATTTTGAATTAGATTTAACAATTTTGAACTTGTTGTAATTACTTAGTTTTTGCTTGGTTTTGGATTGTGATGTTTAATTGAACTTTAATTTGTTAGTTTTAAAGTATTAATTGGATATTTGGTTGGATTTGTGGTGAATTAGGGGTTGTATGTGGTGAATTAGTGGTTATTTGATGTGAATTGGGGGTATTGGTATGTTGTTTTTATTTGGCAAGTGGTGTAGCTACCAAACAATGAATTTTCTGTCAAAATTAATCCCAGAACACCGACCAACCTTGGTCGGTAACTAATAAAAAAAATAAAAAAATTAAATTGCAAAATACTGACCAATGTTAGTCGGTTAATGCACATTGAATTTTCAGAAATTCAACATTATCGACCAACTTTGGTCGGTAAATTGGCTGCCCTGTCCAGATTACCGATCAACATTGGTCGGTATTTATAAATTTTAATTATTTATAAAAAAATATATTTTTTAATACCGACCAAAATTGGTCGGTAAGCAAAATTAATAAATTTAAAACACCAACCAACGTTGGTCGGTAAAATTAAATTATTAATATAATATTCCGACCATTATTAGTTGAAAAGTCAATTAAATTGTCAGATGGTCATGTACAGCATACCGACCAATGTTGGTCGATAATTTTCGATCAACATTGAGCAATCTCTTTTGAAGTGACCGGGTTGACCATAAATGTAGCAATTTCTACCCTTTGACCGGTTCCTGGATTTTCCACGAGCTTTGGATTTATCACGGCTGCTCGATGCTCTATAAAAACTTCTTCCTCTGTTTTTCATGATAAGAGCCTGCCCCTGATTTTCGGGCTTCTTCCTCATCTTATCATTGAGTAGGATGGCTGATGTGACCTCCTTTAAATCGATGAAATCTCTACCATGCAGGATGGTTGTTGCCAAATTATCATAGGAAGATGGAAACGAGTTTAGAAGCATGATAGCCTTATCTAATTCAGTGATTGTCCAAGGTTTTCCAGCTGCGTGATTAATCCATTGAACATATTTAAACGGGACAAGAAATTTGTACCTTTACTCATATGGATGGCATAAAGCTGCTTTCTCAAAAGCAACTTGTTTGTTAAGGATTTGGACAAGTATAGACTTTCTAGTCTTTTTCAAATACCACATACACTATTTTCATCAACGACATTATTGAGTACTTCATCGGACAAGTGCAGTCTGATAGCACTAAGCTTCCTTCTTATCCATATCTACCCATTCCTCGGCTTTCATGGTTTCCGGCTTTGCAATTTTTTCATCTAGCGAAATGTCTAACCATTGTTGGATGAGCAGGTCCTTCATCGTTCTTTGCCATGTGGAGAAACCGTCATTACCGTTGAATCTTGATATTTCATACTTTACTCTTGATAGTTTTTTTGTCAAAGAGTAAAATTGAATGTAAATAATATTTTTGTGAATGAGCAGAACCTGTGCTTTGATATCAGTTGTTGAGAATAAACCCCCATAGAAATAATATTCACAGTGATAAAAGCAGAATAATAACGTAGCACCGAGATACAGTAATTAACAAGAATAAAAGATTGATAATGACACCAAGATATTTTACGTGGAAAATCCTTTTGAATAAGGGAAAAATCACGGCCCCGAGAGGAGCAACTGATATCACTATAGCAATGAATGTTACACTTTGTAGGTCCGACTAAAATATTCCAAAGGCCACTACAACTCTCAAAATAAATAACCCTCTTTTGATATTCCCACCTCAATACAGTATCGCTCACTCTCTATTTTTCACACAGATTATTTTCTTATACCCTGTCTGTGATGTCTCACTCTTACTTTCTCTCTTTGTTGGTGTGTTTAACAATTGAGAGCAAGACACCTATTTATAGTGCTTAGGATTGCTTTATTGATGCCATCATTGATGCCATGTTAGTGGCAAAAGTTAAATATTCATTGTGAAACCAAGGAATTGTTTTGCCATAAAATCTTCCTTACTATCCCTTTAGTTGGCTTGACATTTCAAAGCCAAAGGAAGATGTCTTCGTTTCACATGGGATGGACCCATTAAATCTCCCCCTCCAATCCCATGCACCAGAAGGAGGTATCTCTAGTTTCTCATATAGAGCTCATTCTGACAAGTTCTTTTCACAGCTCAAACTTGTCTCTTGGTACCACCTTGATCAGCATATCCGAAGGATTCTCACCTGTATGGATCTTCTTGACCTGCATAGATCCATCCTCTATCCTTTCTCGAATCCAGTGATATCTCACGTCGATATGCTTCATCCTTGCATGATACATGATTTATCAAGAAATCTGCTAACAATACCAACATCCTGAGCAATATCAGGTTTGGTACATATCATTGCATACATCAGGATCCCGGCGGTAGAGGAATATGTAACATTAGCCATGCTTTCTTTGTCTTCATTTATTTTAGGACACATTTTCTTGTTCAACTTCATATGACCAACAAGAGGCGTGCTAACTAGTTTAGCACTCATCATGTTGAAGCGTTTAAGTATACGTTCAATATACTTATGCTGTGACAGTAACAACTTACTATTTGTCCTATCCCGGACAATCTCCATTCCTAGAATTTGTCGTGCTGGACCAAGTCTTTCATGTCAAATGACTTGGACAAATCTTCCTTCAACTTGGCAATCAACCTCTTGTCTTGTCCTATAATCAGCATGTCATTCACATATAACAACGAGATGATAAAGTTATTGTTAGAGAATTTCTTATAGTATACACATGGATCTGAAAATGTCTTTGTGTACGTTTGAATTCTCATGAACAAGTCAAATTTCTTTTACCACTGCCTAGGCGCTTGTTTTAGCCTATAAAGGCTCTTTTTCATCTTGCATACCATGTGCTTCTTCGCCTTTACATCAAAACCTTCTAGCTGCTCCATATAGATCTCTTCTCCCAAATCTGAATGCAGAAACGCAGTTTTACGTCCAACTGCTCCACTTCAAGATATAGACCAGCTGCGAAGCTCAAGATTGTTCGGATAGAAGTCATTTTGACAACATGTGAGAACAGTTCATCAAAATCAAAACCTTTCTTCTGTTCGAAATTTTTAACCACCAATCGAGCTTTGTGTCTGACCATCTTGCCATTTCTATATTTCTCGAGCTTAAAGACCCACTTGCACTTGAGCGGTCTTTTTCCTTTCGGAAGTTCAACTAGTTTGTACGTATCATTCTTCTGTAGATAATTCATCTCTTTTTGCATGGCTTCTATCCACTGGATTTGTTCCGGATGAGATAGCACCTACTTGAAATTCTCTGGCTCCCCCTCATTAGTGATGAGGATATACTCCAAAGAAGGATTCCTTGTGGACTCTACCTTTTCTCTTTCAGATCTTCTCAAAGGTTTTTGTCCTTCTTCTTGTTGTTGTTCCTCACCGTCTTCCTCTTGTGGACTAGGGTGCTTCCCCTCTTAGCAACCTCTTCATCTACGCCTTTCGTGTGCCATTCTTTAACTGTGAAAGGATTACGTACATGTACAGTAAGCGTAGTAACAAAGTTACTAACTGTACCATTAAAATTTTTGGTATTTGCTGATTGATCACTATCAATCCCGATCACATCTTCTCTGAAGATCACATCTCTGCTACTGATGATATTTTTCCTTTCTGTGTCCCATAATCTGTAGTCAAACTCTTCATCGCCAAATTCGATGAAGATGCAGGGAATAGATTTATCATCCAGCTTTGTTCTCTACTCCTTCGGCACATGTGCAAAAGCTTTACATCCAAACACTTTCAGATGGGAGTAGGACACCTCTTTATTGGTCCAGACTTTCTCTGGAATGCCAAAGTCCAATGGAACTGATGGACTTCAGTTAATCAAGTAACATGTTGTGCGAGCTGCTTCACCCCAAAATGACTTAGGTAGTTTTGCCATTTTGAGCATACTTCTCACTTTTTCGACAATGGTGCGATTCATCCTTTCAGCTACACCATTGTGTTGTGAGGTTATAGGACTATCTTCTCATGTCTGATTCCATGTCTTGAGCAATAGTTTTTAAACTCCTTTGAAGTATACTCTCCTCCATTGTCTGTCCTGAGACGCTTTACTTTTTGACATGTCTCCCTTTCCACGATAACATGAAATTTCTGAAATACTTGAAATACCTTGTCTTTGGTTCTCAAAAAATAAACCCACAATTTTCGTGAAGCATCATCAATAAATGTGAGAAAATATTTGTTACCTTCCATTGATTCTACATCTATTGGACTACAAACATTAGAATATACTAAATCAAGTATATTCGATTTTCTTCCATGAGTTGTTTGAAACGATACCCTGTGTTATTTTCCAAATAAACAATAATCACAAGAATTTATAGTTGTACCTTTATCAAATGAAATGAGTGACTTTTTGGATACGATCTGCAGTCCCTTCTCAATCATATGGCCCAATCTTTGGTTCCATAAATCTACATGCGTATCATCTACAGCCGCATGTAATCCATCTTCACATATCTCAACAGTTGTCTTGTACAATATGTAGGGAGAAACTCCTTTGGCAATCACTAATGATCCCTTGGTGAGTTTCCACTTCCTATTGGCGCTATGATTCTAGTACCCGTCTCGATCTGGAGCGATCCCTGAAATCAAATTCATTTGTAGATCTGGTATGTGCCGCACATCTTTTAAAATTGATGTGCATCCAACATTTGACTTGATACAAATGTCGCCAATTTCCATAATATTTGAGTGACTGGTATTTCCCATCTTGACCATTCCAAAGTCTCCTACTTTTTACCAACAGAAGAATTCTCTTACCGGTGTGGCATGGTAGGATGTTGCTGTGTCAATCACCCATTCTGACTCTTGGCTTGCTAAGTTCATGTATTCCTCCTCCTCGTGAATGAAAAGAACCACCGAACCATCGATGTGCACTGCAGCAATTGTGTTATCATCATTCTTCTGGCCACAGCTCTCGCCTCAACCTTTTTTTGGTCAATCTCTTTTGAAGTGACCGGGTTGACCGCAACTGTAGCAATTTCTACCCTTTGACCGATTCCTGGACTTTCCACGAGCTTTGGATTTATCACGGTTACTCGATGCTCTATAAAAACTTCTTCCTCTTTTTTATGATAAGATCCTGCCCTTGATTTTCGGGATTCTTCCTCATCTTATCATTGAGTAGGATGGCTGATGTGACCTCCTTTAATTCAATGGTATCTCTACCATGCAGGATGGTTGTTGCCAAATTATCATAGGAAGATGGCAACGATTTTAGAAGCAGGATAGCCTTATCTACTTCAGTGATTGTCTCTCCAAGGTTTGCTAGATGTGTGATTAATCCAATGAACATATTTAAACGGGAAAAGAATTTGTACCTTCACTCATATGGATGGCATAAAGCTACTTTCTAAAAAATAACTTGTTTCATTTGTTAAGGATTTGGACATGTATAGACTTTCTAGTCTTTTTCAAAGACCACATGCACTATTTTCATCCCCGATATTATTGAGTACTTCATCAGACAAGTGTAGTCTGATAGCACTAAGCCACCTTCTTATCCATGTCTGCCCATTCCTTGACTTACATGGTTTCCGGCATTGCCTTTTTTCCATCTAGTGCAATGTCTAACCCTTGTTGGATGAGCAGGTCCTTCATCCTTCTTTGCCATGTGGAGAAACTATCATTACCGTTGGATCTTGTCATTTCATACTTTACTCCTGACATTTTTTTTGTCAAAGAGTAAAATTGACTATAAATAATATTTCTGTGAATGAGCAGAACCTGTACTCTGTACCCGTTGTTGGGAATAAATCTCCACAAAAATAATATTCACAATAATAAAAGCAGAATAATAATGAAGCATCGGGATACGGTAATTAACAAGAATAAAAAAGTGACAATGACACCAAGATGTTTTACGTGGAAAACCCTTTTGAATAAGGGAGAAACCACGACCCTGAGAGGAGCAACTGATATCACTATAGCAATGAATGTTACACTTTGTAGGTTCGAGTAAAATACTCCAAAGACCACTACAACACTAAAAAGAAATAACCCTTTTTTGATATTCCCACCTCAATACAATATCGCTCACACTATATTTTTCACACAAACTATTTTCTTATACCTTGTCTGTGTTGTCTCACTCTTACTTTCTCTCTTTTTGGTGCGTTTAACATTTGAGAGCAAGACACCTATTTATAGTATTTAGGATTGCTTCATTGATGTCATCATTGATGCCATGTTAATGGCAAAAGTCAAATATTTATTGTGAAACCAAGGAATGATTCGCCATAAAATCTTCCTTACTATCCCTTTAGCTGGCTTGACATTTCAAAGCCAAAGGAAGATTTATTCCTTTCACATGGGATGGACCCATCAAATTTCCCCCTCCAATCCCATGCACCTGAAGGAGGTATCTCTAGTTTCTCATATAGACCTCATTCCGACAAGTTCTTTTCATATCTCAAACTTGTCTCTTGGTACTACCTTGATCAGCATATTTGAAGGATTCTCACTTGTATGGATCTTCTTGACCTGCATAGATCCATCCTCGATCCTTTCTCGAATCCAGTGATATCTCATGTCGATATGCTTCGTCTATGCATGATACATGATTTATCAAGACACCTGCTAACAATACCAACATCCTGAGCAATATCAGGTCTGGTACATACCATTGCATACATCAGGCACCCAACGATAGAGGAATATGTAACTTTAGCCATACTTTCTTTATCTTCCTTTATTGTAGGGCACATTCTCTTGTTCAACTTCATATGACCAGTAAAAGGCGTGCTAACTGGTTTAGCACTCATCATGTTGAAGAGTTTAAGTATACGTTTAATATAATTATGTTGTAACAGCAACAACTTACTATTTGTCCTATCTCGGAGAATCTCCATTCCTAGAATTTGTCGTGCTGGACCCAAGTCTTTCATGTCAAATGACTTGGACAAATCTTCCTTCAGCTTGGTAATCAACTTCTTGTCTTGTCCTACAATCAGCATGTCATTCACATATAACAACAAGATAATAAAGTTATTGTTAGAGAATTTCTTATAGTATACACATGGATCTGAAAAAGTCTTTGTGTATGTTTGACTTCTCATGAACGAGTCAAACTTTTTGTACCACTGCCTAGGCGCTTGTTTTAGCCCATAAATACTCTTTTTCAACTTGCACAATATGTGTTTCTTTGCCTTTACATCAAAACCTTCTAGCTGCTCCATATAGATCTCTTCTCCCAAATCTGAATGCAGAAATGCTGCCAAGCTCAAGATTGTTCGGATAGAAGTCATTTTGACAACAGGTGAGAAATTTCATCAAAATAAATAACTTTCTTCAGTTCGAAACCTTTTACCACCAATCGAGCTTTGTGTCTGACCAACTTGCCATTTCTATATTTCTCAAGCTTAAAGACCCACTTGCACTTGAGTGGTCTTTTGCCTTTTGGAAGTTCAACCAGTTCATACGTATTATTCTTCTGTAGAGAATTCATCTTTTCTTGCATGGCTTCCATCCACTGGGTTAGTTCCGGAAGAGATAGCACCTCCTTGAAATTCTCTGGCTCCCCCTCATCAGTAACGAGGACATGCACCAAAGAAGGATAACTTGTGGACTCTACCTTCTCTCTTTCAGATCTTTTCGAAGGTTGTTGTCCTTCTTTTTGTTGTTATTGCTATCCTTCTTCCTCTTGTGGACTAGGGTGCTCCCTCTCTTAGCAACCTCTTCATCTATGCCTTCCCTGTGCAATTCTTCACATGTGGAAGGATTACGTATAGGTGCAGTAAGAGTAGTAACAATGTTAGTAACTGTACCATTATTATTTCGGTCTTTGTTGAATGGTCACTATCAATCCCGACCACATCTTCTCTAAAGATCACATCTCTGCTTCTGATGATCTTTTTCCTTTTTGGGTCCCATAATCTGTAGCCGAACTCTTCATCGCCATAACCGATGAAGATGCAGGGAATAGCTTTATCATCCAGCTTCGTTCTCTGCTCCTTCGGCACATGTGCAAAAGCTTTACATCCAAACACTTTCAGATGGGAGTATGACACCTCTTTATTGGTCCAGGCTTTTGAAATGCCAAACTGCAATGGAACTGATGGACTTCTGTTAATCAAGTAACATGCTGTGCGAGCTGCTTCACCCCAAAATGACTTAGGTAGTTTTTCCATTTTGAGCATACTTCTCTCTTTTTTGACAATGGTGCGATTCATCCTTTCAGCTACACCATTGTGTTGTGGGGTTCTAGGAACCGTCTTCTCATGTCTGATTTCATGGCTTGAGCAATAGTCTTCAAACTCCTTTGAAGTATACTTTCCCCCATTGTCTGTCCTGAGACAATTTGTTACCTCCCATTGATTTAACATCTATTGGACCACAAACATCATAATATACTAAATCAAGTATATTCGATTTTCTTCTATGCGTTGCTTGAAACGATACCCTTGTTGTTTTTTAAATAAACAATAATCACAAGAATTCACAGTTATACCTTTTGCAAATGAGATGAGTGAATTTTTGGATAGGATCTGCAGTCCCTTCTCAATCATATGGCCCAATCTCCGGTGCCATAAATCTTCACGCGTATCATCTACAGCCGTATGTAATCCATCTTCACATATCTCAGCAGTTGTCTTGTACAATATGTAGGGAGCAACTCCTTTAGCAATCACTAATGATCCCTTGGTAAGTCTCCACTTCCAATTGGCGAAATGATTCTCGTACCCATTTCGATCTAGAGCGATCCCTGAAATCAAATTCATTTGCAGATCTGGTATGTGCCACACATCGTTTAAAATTGATGTGCATCCAACATTTGACTTGATACAAATGTCGCCAATTTCCATAATATTTGAGTGACTGGTATTTCCCATATTGACCATTCCAAAGTCTCCTACTTTTTACCAACAGAAGAATTCTCTTACCGGTGTGGCATGGTAGGATGTTGCTGTGTCAATCACCCATTTTGACTCTTGGCTTTCTAAGTTCATGTATTCCTCCTCCTCGTGAATGAAAAAAACCACCGAATCATCGATGTGCACTGCAGCAATTGTGTTATCATCATTCTTCTGGCCACAGCTCTCGCCTTAACCTTTTTTTGGTCAATCTCTTTTGAAGTGACCGGGTTGACCGCAACTGTAGCAATTTCTACCCTTTGACCGATTCCTGGACTTTCCACGAGCTTTGGATTTATCACGGTTACTCGATGCTCTATAAAAACTTCTTCCTCTTTTTTTATGATAAGAGCATGCCCCTGATTTTAGGGCTTCTTCCTCATCTTATCATTAAGTAAGATGGTTGATATGACCTCCTTTAAATCGATGGTATCTCCACCATGTAGGATGGTTGTTGCCAAATTATCATAGGAAGATGGCAACGAGTTTAGAAGCATGATAGCCTTATCTACTTCAGTGATTGTTTCTCCAAGGTTTGGCAGCTGCGTGATTAATCCATTGAACATATTTAAATGAAAAAATAAATTTGTACCTTCACTCATATGGATGGAATAAAGATGCTTTCTCAAAACCAACTTGTTTGTTAAGGATTTGGACAAGTATAGACCTTCTAGTCTTTTTCAAATACCACATGCACTATTTTAATCCCTGACATTATTGAGTACTTCATCGGAAAAGTACAGTCTGATAGCACTAAGCTACCTTCTTATCCATATATGCCCATTCCTCTGCTTTCATGGTTTCCGTCTTTGCCATGTTTTCATCTAGTGCAATGTCTAACCCTTGTTGGATGAGCAAGTACTTCATCCTTCTTTCCCATATGGAGAAACCGCCATTACCGTTGAATCTTATTATTTCATACATTACTCCTGACTTTTTTTGTTTTTCAAAGAGTAAAATTGACTATAAATAATATTTTTGTGTATGAGCAGAACCTGCACTCTGATACCAGTTGTTGGGAATAAATCTCCACAGAAATAATATTTACAATAATAAAAATAAAATAATAATGTAGCACCGAGATACGATAATTAACAAGAATAAAAGAGTGACAATGACGTCAAGATGTTTTACGTGAAAAACCCTTTTGAATAAGGGAGAAACCACGGCCTCGAGAGGAGCAACTGATATCACTATAGCAATGAATGTTACACTTTGTAGGTCCGAGTAAAATACTCCCAAGACCACTACAACACTCAAAAGAAATAACCCTCTTTTGATATTCTCACCTCAATACAATATCGCTCACTCTCTATTTGTCACACAAACTATTTTTTTAAATCATGTTTGTGATGTCTCACTCTTACTTTCTCTCTTTATTGGTGTGTTTAACATTTGAGAGCAAGACACATATTTATAGTGCTTAGGATTGCTTCATTGATGTTATCAATGATGCCATGTTAATGGCAAAAGTCAAATATTCATTGTGAAACCAAGGAATGATTTGCCATAAAATCTTCCGTACTATTTCTTTAGTTAGCTTGATATTTCAGAGCCAAATGAAGATGTCTTCCTTTCATATGGGATGGACCCATTAGATTTATCGCAAAATGTTTTGCAAATTCAAAAATATCAAAATAAAAAGATTGTGTACATTTTTCTTTTCTTTTGGTTGATTTCGTTGTAATTTCTAAATGTACTTAGAAGTGCAAGAAATCCTACACAAACCCATCACATTATGCATACAAAAAGAATAGAACATAATCCTCCTGAATAATGTCAAACACGATAAAGATAATCTGTTATTGATCAAAATAAAAAGATTGTGTACATTTTTCTTTTCTTTTGGTTGTTTTCGTTATAATTTCCGAATGTACTTAGAAGTGCAACAAATCCTACGCTAACCCATCACATTATGCATACAAAAAAGAATAAAACATAATCCTCCTGAATAATGTCAAACACAATAAAGATAATATGTTATTGTGGTAGTGTATGGTAATCCGATGCTGTAGGTAGATCACTGTTGAAGCAATTGAAGTATGAGGAGCAGAAGAACAATATCTTCGTGCGACTGACCTGAGGTTGGAAAAAACTTTGACATAGTCTACGTTTTGGTTCAGGTAGCAGAGATTTTCTAGCACAAAAATCATAGCCATAACAATCTGTTGGGACAAACTTTTAAAGATGAAAATCTATCATCTTATCGGATTTATCATCGTAACATCATCGAAAAGGTTAAACTAGATGTGGAAGCCAACCGGAATCTGTGAGAACTGACGAAGTCCTTCCACATTGTGGTTTATATTCTTCCAAACCAAAAAGACTCAACTTTTCTAACAGTAATATATCAAAAAAGGGGCAAACCCTATTTTGTGATTTGGGGCCATAACCCTATTTATAATTGCACATAATTTATGTATTTTTAATTTAGCGCATTATTAAATTAGAAATGACATTCATGTATCTACACATAAGATTCCATAGTGTCTTAGGCCGATATACTTTACATTTTAGCATATCACTTCTAATTGGGCTAACATTTTAATGATAGCAATCGACATATGATAATTCTTAATACAATATATTTTTGTGTCTTACATAAAAATTCTAATCTCCCATTTGATGTGTGTGTAACTTTATAATTCTATGTCATCTTATGAGCTCAAAGTATTTGTTATCATAATCTAAAGTACCTCCGAATAATTTCATCTATCAATCATGTCAACATTATTCGACCACGACAACTTTTGTTATATCTATTGCAACTAAACTTTCTTTGATCACAAATATCAACATAATCACATGATATAGATCAAGAATGGATATGTATCATAGAAATTAAATGCAATATGTGCTAAGCATGCCTATTTTTTACTGGTCCAATAGAACCATAAGTCAAAGTAAAAAGTAAACTGATTTATGCAAAAATAACCTTAAGTATCTTTAAATGGGAACCATAAACGGAAAAGTGGAATGTATCTATACAACATAAATTTAAAAGATTACAAACTCCCATTAAAATTAAATATCGTCAAATTACGTGACACCCATATGAGTAGTGCGCTCATGAAAGTCCTTGGGTTTAGTCCCTTAGTAAGCGAATCAGCAATCATAGAGGTTGTACCAATATATTCTAGATACACCTAGCCACTCTCAATTCTTTCTTTAACAACTAGAGATTTTATATCAATGCACTTTGACTTTACCAAACTCCTGTTGTTACTTAGATGCATTATCGCTGATTTGTTGTCACAAACTAACTGAAGTGATCTTTTAATTTTATTAAAAATTAGCCGCAAAGTGATAAATTTCCCCAATCATATTCATAATTAGATGCCTTATAATATGCTACAAACTCAACTGTAATCGTGAAAAGAGATATGAATGTTTGTTTGGCGCAATTCCTGATATAACTCATCAACCAAGTGTAATGATCCGGTCGGTCATTTTGTATATTTGAGCCCCATTTTCCTATTGGATGATTTTCATATGCTTGTTTGTTATTTTTTTACTTGCAGGGATGGTTGATGTGATTTTGGAAAGGTTTGAGAGTGAATTAGAACACTCAGTTCTATTGTTGGAAGCCTAAGTTATAAGAATTGATCAAGGTTTGACTTTTGAGTAGAAGACCTCAAATATTTTATTTGATGGTTCCAATAGGTTTGTATGGTGATTTTGGACTTAGGCATATGTTCGGATTTTGATTTAGAGGTTCCTAAGATATTTTGGTTCTATTTGTCAAAAGTTGGCAATTTGAAGATTTAGAAAGTTCAAGTTTGATCGGGAGTTGAATTTTATGATATCATACTCAGATTATTATTTTGGGATTTATAATAGGTTTATTTAGTGTTTTGGAACTTATATATGAAGTTTGGTTTGAATCCAAAATGTTTAGTCATGATTCGGATATAATCGGCGAAGTTGGAAAGTTAGGAGATGAATTTTGATCATCGATTCTTGTTTTTGATATTAATTGTGGTGTTTTGAGCCTTTGGATATGCTTGGATTAGGTATTTGGACTTGTTGGTATGATTAGACGGGGTCCCAGGGGCGCGAGTGTGATTCCAATTGATTTCGAATCAGTCTGTTGCATGTTGGCAGAACTGGTTTTGGTATGTCGCGAGCTTTTGCATAGGTACAAGGTCACAGAAGCAACCTAGGTAGCGCATCTGCGAGATCGTATAAGTGGATAAGAATGCGTAGAAGTGGAGTTTGTCTTGGTCTTGGGAGTCCGCATGTGATGGAATTATTGCACAGAAGCGAACGGTGCAACGGAAGTGGATGATGCAGTGCAGAAGCGAAGGCAGACTGTTTAAGTGGAGCTCGCATCTGCGAGAGAAATTCCATAGAAGCGACATCATAGAAGCGACCTAATTATCCGCAGATACGAAAGTCACTGGCGGAAAGATGTATTTCGAAGGTTAAATCATTTTTCACTATTTTGACCTAATTCATATGTGTTATCATACTATTTCGATATCATGCTATTATTGATTGTTATGCTAAGATCGTGACGTTGGCTATGCCGGGGTTTCCAAGGTTGCAGTGGAGAGGTTCTCTTGGTCACGCTCATAGAAAAGTGATCTCAGTTTTGAAGGATCAATGGATGGTTAAGAAGGGATGTTTGGCGTATCTAGCTTTTGTCAGAGATGTTAGTGCTGGTACTCCTACTATTGAGTCAGTTCCAGTAATGAGGGAGCTTTTGGATATGTTTCATGCAGACCTACTGGACATGCCACCGATAGGAATATTGATTTGGCATTGATTTAGCACCGGACACTCAGCCTATCTCTATTCCTCCGTATCATATGGCTCCAGTAGAGTTGAAAGAGCTGAAGGAGAAGTTGCAAGAGTTGCTAGATAATGGGTTCATGAGGCTTAGTGTATCACCTTAGGGTGCGCCAATGTCGTTTGTGAAGAAAAAGGATAGTTTTATGAGAATGTTTATTGATTAAATGCAGTTGATCAAGGTTACCAATAATGACAAATACTCATTGCCTCGAAATGATGATTTGTTTGATCATTCTCAAGATGTCAAGGTTTTCTCGAAGATTGATTTGAGATCGGGGTATCATCAGTTAAGATTAGGACTTCGGATATTCCTAAGATGGCTTTTAGGACTCGTTATAGGCATTATGAGTTTTCGGTGATGTCTTTTGGTTTGACCAATGCCTCGTCAACTTTCATGCATTTGATAAACAATATGTTCCAGCCTTATTGGGATTCTTTTGTCATTGTGTTCATCGATGATATTTTGGTATATTCCCGTAGTAGGGAGGAGCACGAGCAGCATTTGAGGATTGTGCTTCAGATGTTGAGGGAGAAGAAAATATGCTAAGTTCTCCAAGTGTGAGTTTTGGTTATACTCGATGGAATTCTTGGGCCACGTAGTGTCTAGTGATGGGATCAAGATGTATCCGAAAAAGATTGAGGCAGTTTAGAATTGGCCCAGACCTTCTACCTGTAACGACCCGACCGGTAGTTTTGAGCATTTGCACTTCACTCGGTGGTTTGAGGACATAAGTAGCTCCGTATGATGTGTTGTGGCTTGTATGTATCACCGATTTTAGCTTTCGGATAATTCAGAATTAGTTTAGAAGAATGGATTTCATGTTTGAAGCTTTAAGTTGGAAGAGTTGACCAAGTTGACTTTTGTGTATTTGACTCCAGAACGGAGTTTTGATGGTTCTGTTAGGTCCGGATGGCGATTTTGAACTTGGGTGTATGCCTGGATTTGTATTTGGGTGTTTCTAGAAGGTTTCGACACTATTTGGCGAAAGTTGGAAATTTGAAGGTTTGAAATATTCATAAATTTGACCGAGAGTTGACTTTGATAGTATCGGGTTCAGATTATGGTTTCGGGAATTGGAATAGCTTTGTTATGTCATTTGAAACTTGTATGCAAAATTTGGATTCATTCCGGATTGGTTAGGTTTAAATCAGACGCTTGGTTTGAAGTTTGAAGATTATGAACTTAAGAGATTGACCTTGATTGACGATTCATGGTTTTGATGTTAATATCTGTGATTTGAGGCCTCGAGTAGGTTCATAATATGTTTTGAGACTTGTTGGTATGTTCGGACGGGGTCCCGAGGGACTCGGGTGAGTTTCGGGTGGTTTCGGATTATTTTTAGGCCATTTTTAATTGCTGGTTTTTGACTACAAGAGTGTGCATCCTGATCGCATACTTTGGGTCGCATTCGCGAAGAGAAAAATGGGAAAAAAGACCTGTGAATCGCATTCGCGGAGGAATCTTCGTGTTTGCGAAGAAGAAATTCTGTTGTCGCTGACCGATTTCGGAAGCTTATATCTTGCAATCTATAAGGAATTTGGAGATGATCCAAAAATAAAAGTTGTAGCCCTTTATGTCTAGTTTTCAGAAAATCAAACTGTTCGGAATTTGAAGTTTTGTACAAAAGATTATGGCTGATAAACTACAGTATTTCTAAGAAGTATTTGGGAAGGGTAATAGAAATTTGTTCATCGCAATCGCGGGGAATTGGCCACGATCGCGAAGGGTAAAATATATGCTAGAAAGGTACTTCTAGATCAGTGCTTAAAGTACTCTATTTCGAAGGTCTTGGTCATTTTTCATATTTTGAGCTATGTAGCTCGGATTTGGGCGATTTTATAGGCAATTTTCACCACATGGATTGGGGTAAGTGCTTTCTACTCAGTTTTGATTATATTTTGATGAATGCATCTTTTGATTTTGGCATTTGGATTATAAATTTTAAAGAGAAATTGTGGATTTTTGTCTAAACTTTTCTTAAATGAATTTTTGAGTTTTGAACATCGATTCAGAGTCGGAATTGAGTAAAATTAGTATAGTCGGACTCTTAATTGAATGGGTTGTTGGATTTTGGGAGTTTTGTCGGGTTCCGAGGTGTGTGGGCCCGGGTTCGAGTTTTTGGTTGACTTTGAGTAAATATGTAAAGATTCGACCTTTATCATTTGGGATTGTTTCCTTATGCATTATTTGATGTATTTGAGTTGCTTTTGGTTAGTTTCGAGCCGTTCGGAGGTTGTTACGCACAGGATGGCAATTCTAGAGTATTGTTTGGCTTGCTAGATATTAGATTTGGTTTGTTCGAGGTAAGTAACATATCTAAAGTTGGATTTGAGGGTATTTAACCTTGGGAACTATGTTATACTAGATGCATTGAGGCGACACATATGATAGGTGACGAGCGTGTGGGCGTGTGCCAGGAAAATCGTGATTTTAGTTGACTATTAGATTGTGACCGGACTTGTTTTACTGTTATATCTTGTTACGTCCATGTTCTCCCTACTTGTTTGATTATATGAGCCGTTAATCATGTTAGAAATCATGTTTAGGCTATGTGCTTATTCAGTTGAGACCTAATGAGGCTATTTTTGTTGTTTTGAGTTATCTGCTCTAACTGTAATTATATACTCAGTCATGATTCTTCATTTGCATATCATATCTCAGTATCTGTTCATCATTCATTGTTACATCACATGTTATCATTGTTTGGGCTGAGTGGTATGAGATATGTGACCCCGTGAGACTGGAGAGATTGATGACTGAGTTGCGGCCTGAGAGCCATGTTGTGAGTGATATTGTGGATCGGGATACATGCCGCAGCAGGCCATATTGGCTTTATATATATATATATATATATATATATATATATATATATATATTAATTATTATTATTATTATTGATCGGGTTGCCCGCCGCAGCAGGTCTTATAGGCTTTATTATTATTATTATGGGATCGGGTTGTACACCGCAACATGCCATGGCTTTATATTAGCGCTTCGGTAGGATCCGCCCCTCCGGAGTCTGACATACCAGTAGTGAGCGCATGTACCGTACAGTGCCGAGTGATTGTGTGTGATAGTGGGAGTTTGAGACATGCATGTTGAGTACTCTAAGAGTATGAGTATCAGGGAATATCACTGTGAAATTATTCATTTGACATGCATACTTGGCATGTAGGCATAAAGATGCATTTTCTCATGCTATATGGTATTGTGACATGTACATTTGACATGTAGGCATTGAGATGTATATTCAACATGCTAAACGATATATGGTAATTGATGACTTGACATGCATATTGATATGTAAGCATTAAGATGTATTTTTCTCATGTTATCTGATAATGAAATATCTTATCTGTTGTTGAAAGTTTGGAAAAAAACCACAAATTTCTGATATACCCTCATATTTTGGTCATTTCGGTGAAATATTTGGGTTTTACTATTATACCTGAAAAGCATGCCTATGTTTTATAACTCTGAACGAGCTGAGCATAATATCCTTGTTATGAGTTGTTATTGACTATTGGTGTTGGACTCTGACCAGTTTTCAAGCTCGTCACTGCTTTCAACCTAAAGTTAGATTTGTTACTTATTGAGTACATGGGGTCCGTTGTACTCATACTACACTTCTGCACATTGCGTGCAGATTGTGGAGCCGATATTACTGTTTATGACGGAAGCTGGCATTGAAGATGTACATGGATTCCGGTTATAGCTGTCTCTTGTTCTTGGTAGCTTTAGATTTATAAATCTGTTTATGTATATTTCGAATAGATGATGTATTTATTTCATACTAGCTTTGTAAACTCTAAGTCTTATAAGCTCATGATTTGTACTACTTGTCCTTGGGTTGTTGTATAAAAGTTCAGTTATTTCATCATTTATCTTCTGAGTAAATCTCATTTGAATTGGATTATTGTTATTTGGCTTACCTAGCGGTTTAGGTTAGGTGCCATCATGCCTAGAGGATTTTGGGTCGTGACACTACTACTACAGAGATCAGGAGTTTCTTACATTTGAATGGTTACTATCGTCGCTTTATGGAAGGGATTTTATCTATAGCATCTCTATTGACTGAGTTGACTCAGAAGGCGCTCCATTCAGATGGTCCGATGAGTGTGAGGAGATCTTTCGGAAGTTCAAAACCACTTTGACTACAGCTCCAGTTTTGGTGTTACCCTCAGGATCGGGGATGTATACTGTCTCTTGTGATGCTTCACACGTTGGTCTTGGATGTGTGTTAGTTCAGGATGGTAGGGTGATTACCTATGTGTCACGCCAATTGAAGTCCCATGAGAAGAACTATCTGGTACATGATATAGAGTTAGCAGTTATTGTGCACCACGCACTTAGGATTTGGTGTAATTACTTGTATAGCGTGTCTTGTGAGGTTTACATGGATCATCAGAGTCTCCTGTATTAGGTCATGCAAAAGGATTTGATTTGGAGGCAGCGGAGGTAGTTTGAATTATTGAAGGATTATGATATCACTATTCTGTATCATCAGGGAAGGCTAATATGGTAGTGGATGCCTTGAGTAGGAAGGCAGAAAATATGGAGAGAGTGACATTTATTCCGGATGTGGAGAGGTCTTTGGATATGGGTGATCAGGCTTTGCCTAAATGATTTGTGAGATTAGATATTTTTTAGCCTAGCAGGGTTCTCGTTTGTGTTGTTGCGTAGTCATCCTTGTTTGAGCGCATCAAGGCTTGTCAGTATGATGACCCTCATTTTCTTGTCATTAAGGACACAATGTTGCGATGTGGTGCTAACAAGGTAATTATTGGTGATAATGTCGTATTGCGACTTCAGGGTCGGATTTGTGTTCCTAATGTAGATAGTCTGAGGGAGTTTATTCTTGAGGAGGCCCATAGTTCACATTATTCTATTCATCCAGGTGCTACGCAGATGTACTGTTATTTGAAGCAGCATTAGTGGTGGCAGAGGATGAAAATGGACACTGTTGGGCATGTATCGCAGTGTTTGAATTGCCAGTATGTCAAGTATGAGCATCAGAGACCGGGTGGTTTACTTCAAATGTTAGAGATATCGTAGTGGAAGTGGGAGCGCATTACTATGGATTTTATGATAGGACTGCCACAAACTTTGAGAAGATTTGACGCTATTTGGGTCATTGTGGATAGACTGACCAAGTCTGCGCATGTTATTTTGGTTATAACTTCTTACATTTAGAGAATTTGGCTCAGATCTACATCAAGTAGATTGTTCGCTTGCATGGTGTACCTATCTCTATCATCTACGACCGCGACACTCAGTTTACATCGCACTTTTGGAGAGATGTCCAGCGTGAGTTGGGCACGCAGGTGGAGTTTAATATTATATTTTTCCCTCATACGGATGGGCAGTCCGAGGGGTTTATTCAGATTTTGGAGGATATGTTGAGGTCTTGTGTTATTAATTTCGGAGGACAATGGAATCGGTTTTTTCATTATCGAAGTTTGCATACAACAACAACTATCAGTCTAGTATCTAGATGGATCCGTATGAGGCCTTATATGGTAGGCGATGTCGTTCTCCTATTGGTTGGTTTGAGCCAGGTGACACTAGATTGTTGGGCACCAGTTTGGTTTGTGATGCTTTGAAGAAGTGAAATTGATTCAAGAGTGGCTTCATACAGCACAGTCCAGGCAAAAGAGTTATACTGATAGGAAGGCTCGTGATGTGGATTTCATGTAGGGTGAGAAGTTTCTCCTCCGAATTTTGCCTATAAAGGGCATTATGAGATTTGGGAAGAAGGAAAATTTGAGCCCTAGGTATATTGGTCTATTTAAGTATTAGAGAGAGTTGGTGAGGTGGACTACAGACTTGCTTTGCCATTAGCTTGCCGAGAATTCATTCGGTACTTTATGTTTTCATGATTCAGAATATTATGAGGTTGAATCATATGTGTTGGATTTTAGTTCAGTGCAGTTAATTGAGAATCTGGCCTATGAAGAAGACCCAGTAGCCATTTTGGATAGGCAAGTTCGGAAGTTGAGGTCTAAGGATGTTGCATCAGTGAAGGTTTAGTGCAGAGTCCAACCAGTCGAGGAAACGACTTGGTAGATCGAGCATGATATATGGAGCAAATATCCTCATATTTTTGACATCCAGGTATCATTCTAAACCCATTTGAGGACAAATCTTTGTCTTAGAGAGAGAGAATGTAACGACCTGACGTGTCGTATTATGTATTCTAGTACCGTTTCCCTATTTGATGCTTCCAGTATTCTTGTTTATTATTTTATGACTTGCAAGGATAGTTGGTGTAGTTTCAGGAAGGTTTGAGAGTGAATTGGAATACTTAGGGATTGTTTGGTACATGGGATAAGAATAATAATTTTAGGATAAAGTATGGGAATAACTTTATCTTATGTTTGGTTTGGGGTATTAGCTAATCGATTACTTTTAGACTAAAATGGTGGTATTAGTTATCCCATATAGAAGGTAGAATAACTAATCCCATGGGTATCCTAGAATATCCTAGAATATCCCACCTTATTTTCATTGTTAGAAGCTTAAGTTGTAAGAATTGACCTAAGTTTGACTTTTGAGTACACGACCTCAAATTTGTGATTTGATTGTTCCAATATGTTGGTATGGTGATTTTGGAGCTAGGCATATGCCCGGATTTAGATCTAGAGGTTCCTAGGATAGTTTTGCTCTATTTTGCTGAAAGTTGGCAATTTGAAGGTTTGAAAATACATAGGTTTGACTGGGAGTTGACTTTGAAAATATCAGACTTGGATTGTTATTTTGGACTTTGAATATGTTCATTTAGTTGTTTGAAACTTGTGTGAGAAGTTTGGTTGAAATCCGGAATGTTTAGGCATGATTCAGATATGTTCGGCGAAGTTGGAAAGTTTAGAAGTAAGGAGATGGATTTTGATCGTCGATTCTTGGTTTTGATGTTAGTTGGGGTGTTTTGAGCCTTTGGATAAGTTTGTAGTAGATATTCAGACTTGTTGATATGATTAGACAGGGTCCCGGGGGCTCGGGTTGATTTCAGATCATTTTATTACATATTGGCAGAACTGGTTCTGGTGTGTCGCACCTACGAATATTTTGCGCAGGTGCGAGGTTGCAGAAGCGGCACAGGTAGCACATCTGCAAGATCACAAAAGCAGAGAAGAGTGCGCACGGAGTTAGGCCTAGGCTTGGGATTCTACATGTGTAGACATAGTTGCGTAGAAGCATTTGCGCTGAAGTGAACGGTGCAGCGCAGAAGCGGACGATGCAGTGTAGAAGAGAAGGTGGGCTGTTTAATTAGAGCTCGCATCTGCGAGAGAAATGCCGCAAAAGCGACGTCACAGAAGCGACCAAATTATCCGTAGATACGGAATCACTGGCGGAAAGATATATTTTGAGGGCTAACTCATTTTTCTCTCTTTTGAGTTGTGGAGCTCGGCTAGAGGCAATATTTGGGGAGATTTGCATCACCGCTTTGAGGATAAATGATTTCTACTAGATTTTGATACTATACCTTATTTTCCCATAGATCATTACACATAGATTATGAACTTTGAAAGAGAAATATGGGGGGTTTGTCTACTCCAGATCTACCCAGAACTTTGAAAGATAAATTTGGGGGGTTTGTCTACTCCAGAACTTTGAAAGAGAAATTTTGGGATCTAATCATATATTTAGAATCGAGCGATTATAGGTACTCCAGATCTACCCCTTGATTTGGGCTTTGACCATGTAGGCTCGAGTTAACTTTTGGGGATTTGATTAAAGATTGAAGCTTTATTGTTTGAAATTGATTTATATGGCTTTATTTGACGTTATTGAGTTGTATTGACTAGATTTGACCCGTTCGGAGGCAGATTTGAGAGGCAAGAAATTCTTGGAGTATTGATTCTCGCTCGCTCGAGGTAATTATTTTACCTAGGCATGGCTTGAGAGTATTTTCCCGTAGGCTATGATGCTTTTTATATGTTGGGGGTGACGCATATGCGAGGTGACAAACGTATATTATCATGACCTAAATACCAACCTATCGTGACGGTGCCTAACATACTTAATAGGCAACCGACAATAATATAACAAATAAGCATTTGAATTGAAACAAGGTTTAATAAGCTCAACAGCGGAAAAATTTCATAAATAACTGATAAAAACAACTATAACTCTACCACAACCATCCCAAAATCTGGTGTCATCGAGTACATAAGATACTAAGTATCAACATAGTCTAAAACTCTAATACAACTGTCAGATAAATAGAACAGTGCTGAATAAAATGAAAAGAAGGAGAGTCGAGGTCTGTGGGCATCATAGCAGCTACCTCAAAGTCTCTGAGCAGGTACTGACACCAAATCTAGCAATCACCATGTCCAGATGTACCTGAATCTGCACACGAAGTGCAGAGTGTAGTGTGAGTACAACCAACCCAATGTACTCAATAAGTAACATGGCTAACCTTGAGCTGGAAGCAGTGACGAGCTTAGAAGGATACAGTCAGAACCAATATATTGCCAACACAGATATAGTAATCAGAATGACAGTAATAAGTAAAAGAAACTTCCAAATTCAGCTCATTCATGGTACATAAATTTAGACATGGTTTAAAATTAACAATTAAAGATCAGCACAGATAAGAACATATCAAGTATAACTAGCATGAGGAATGGTACATCTCTATGCCTATATGTCAAATATGTATGTCAAGTACAATATCATAGTGATAATTTCAGGTACTCACACTCTCAGAGTACTCAACTAGTCTAACTCAAATTCCTTCTCATCACACACAATCACTCAGCACTGTATGGGTCCTGGCATCAATGCCCCTCACCAAAGCATGTATATATAATTTACGGTGTTTGCGCTCACTGCTGGTATGTCAGACTTCGGAGGGGCGGATCTTGCCCAAGCGCAAATATAAATCCTAAAGACCTATTGCGACGTGCAGCCCGGTGCACAATAATAAATAATCCAATAAGGCCTGTTGCGACGTGCAACCCGATCCACAATAAAACTCTCAACTCGGCTTTTAGGCCCAACTCAGTCATCAATCTCTCAAGTCTCAAGGGCTTACAATCCCATACTATCCAGCTCAACAATAAGAATATGTAATGTAACAATAAATGATAATAGAGTCTGAGGTATGATATGCAAATAAAGAATCATGACTGAGCACATAATTGTAGTTAAAGTAGATAACTCAGAACAATAGAAATAACCTCACTAGGCCTCAACTGAATAAGCAGATAACCTAAACATATTTTCTAACATGATTTACAGTTCAATTACTCTAACAAGTAAGGATTTCAAGAATAGAACAAGACTTGATAGCAACACAGTCCAAAAGAAACAACTGAATCATGATTACCACAGTGCACGCCCACATGCCCGTCACCTAGAATGTGCGTCACCGCAACACAAATCATATAACACATTTTCCAGGGATTCATATGTTACAACCCATATTCGTGTACGTTAGATCCCACCGTAAGTTAGTCGACGTAAATCCGAGAAGAGATTATCTTTGATATGATAAGAAGTTAATCCTATTGGTATTAAACGATACAAGGGTGTGTAAGAGCGGTTAACAAGTATTAGAAGTTAAATGAATCAAGGATGTTGTAACTCGTATTTTCAGGTAAAACTAGAGGTGATTAGTATTCCCAAGAGGTCGTATTTTAAGGTATTTGAATCATATAATATCTGTATCATAAATCTTGAAGTCAAGCTAGTTATGAAAAAAAAGGCGACAAAAGTTGTCGCAACTTACGTTCATAATTTTACTTAAACCTTAGGTCAAATATTACTAAGCTTTTCTCCCAATTTAATTGGAATTACGGTTTGATCTACCAACCACATAGAAGATCTATGAGTCTAGTTTCCAACACATTAAATTTTTTGTCAAAATGATCTCGGAGTAGAGAGATATTCGCGTTTTCGCGAGATTGCGCCAAGCAACTTTCTATGGGGCCCACGTAGGCGGTTGAGACATATGGATATATATAACACGCCTCAACCCCGTTTTAAGTAATTTATATTCAGTAAATTCAGACCTTAGAACCCTAAAAATACTCTCTCAAGGTTCTCTCATGATCGAAGACCAAAACAAAGGGCAAACAACACAAATCAAGTGTCGGAAATCCCGTGGCGCTAGTAAGTTTCTTGTTCTTCTTGTTGTTGCTGATTTTTGTATTGTTCCAGCTCGTGTGGGAGGTTGTTTTAAGTGGTTTATGTTCTGTAAAATACTCCCTCAAGTTTTTAATATCAACCCTAGGTTATTTCAAGTCTTATAAAGTGATTCTAGTGCCGAAAACCCCTAATTGATTGCTAGTTTTGCTTCCTTATTCTTGTGGCAGCATTGGGGGGATACTTTGTGGCCAATTAAAGTAAATTGGAGTTTTTCTTTCTGTTTAAAGGTAATGAACCTCTTACCCTACATGTATTTAAGATTATCCAAGTTACGGCTAAATCATTGAAGCTAGAACTTGTAAGATATATATCGAAAGGCTTGTTAGTAATGTTGTTGGTTGGTGGACTGTTTTGTGAGGCTCAATATGATTATTATTGATATTGTTTGGGCTGTTTGGTGGTTTTTTTAACTTGTGGGAAGTCATATAAATAGTGGAGGTATTTCCCGTTTCATCGTAAAATAGGTTGCGGTCGATACATAATAGTTACGATGCTTAAATGATAACGATAGTATCATTTCTCTTATTGTAGACTAAAGAGTCGTGACATTTGTATATACAAAGTATGTGAGGCTATCCCTTTCCTTCTTATTCACGGCTCCGATTGTACATAATGTAATGAATGAGCTTCCAAAGATACTCCACTCTTAGAAGCTAGCAGTACTTACATTGTTTCCCTTCTTATAGAACGATTGATGTTGATGTTACTTCTCTTATTCTTATGTTATCAATGTTGTTGGTAATTCCTGATTCTTATAAGATTCTTTATAAAGAGTTAACCCTAATAACGTGTACGGAGGATATCGACCTTACGTCACTCCGAAAGGTTCAAAATGTGATTCCAATGAGTCCAGCACGCATCATATTTATGTATCTATTTTACTCTACCAAGCCGCGCTATAGTCGGTCGGGTACGATACCTATTGTGCAACCACTGATCAGTTGGGTTTTACCGAGCTCCATATGGCTGGGTACGATTTTACCGAACCTTATGATGGCCGGGTATATTTTTATCGAGCCTATTACGGCCAGGTACGATATGATGATGATGATGCCTGCAGAGGTGTATGTTTTAAAAGTTTATGTATATATATATATATATATGTATGTATGTATCATGCATTTCATGTCAGTAGCCCTCAGAGGTACCCAGATGTTACAGGTTGTATATTCTATATCCATGTTTACATTACTGTTCTTACTTTTGCTTACCTGCCATACATACTCAGTACTTTATTCATACTGATGTCCTTTTTATTTGTGGATGTTGCATGTCCTGCTTCATGTCCTAATAGACAGATAGGCAAAGCTCCCCCACCATAGTAGGCTTCCTAGTTCAACGGCTATTGGCGAGATCCCTTCTCCGGACTTGCCGTGGTCTTGGTATGCATTTATTTTATAGATATTATGGGTATGTCGGAGACCTGTTCCGACAATGTTGCAGAACTTATGTTCCTTTAGAGGCTCATAGACAGGTGTCGACTCATGTATAGTTTGGATTGCCTTGTCGACTGATTTTTGTTGTATAGTCTCTCATGGCAGCTTGTCAGCTCGTACCTTATACATAATTTCATGATAGCCTTGTCGGCCCATGTTATATATGTTCATGCCATTATCTATCATTGTTGGTTGTTTAGGATTCATGTCTACCATTTATATTGATCTCATCGGCCCTTATAGATAACAAGAAAAGGTTAGATAAAATGTGCGTTGGTGCTCAGCAGGTATGGACCGAGTGCCAGTCATGGCCCTCCAGTTTGGGTAGTGACAAACTTGGTATCACAGCAAGTCTGTCGTAGGGGTTGTCTATGAGCCGTGTCTAGTAGAGTCTTGATTATGGATGTATAGCGCGCCATAGTTATAATCAGGAGGCTACATGACATTTAGGGTTGTTACCTTCTTCCTGAATCTAGATCGTGCGTAGAGTTGAGTCGTAAGTGTTCGTGTCTAATATTCATCATATTTTCTTTCATCGATGCCTTAACTAGGAAGCGAGCAATTAGTAGACGGCTTGATACAGCTACAGGAGAGGGTACCAGTCAGGTGCCTCTAGCCAGAGCAGGCCAAAGTGAGGCTTAGAGTGAGATGTCGTCTCATAACGCATCTACTCCGTCTCCTTCAGAGGATATTAGGAGGCACCTAGCACCTCCAGTTCCACCATTTGGCACTACAGATAGGGATATACGGAGTGCGGCAGTTGTTGACTAGCTTGGTAGCTGCTCAGGCTCAGAGGCAGAATACCGATGCTACTGATAAATCGATTAGTGCGAGAGTTCGTGATTTTATTAATCTAGACCCTTTAGTGTTTACTGGATCAGACACCAAGGAGGACCCCTAGACTTTTATTGATCAGGTTCATCGTACACTTCGGGTTATGCATGCTAGTGATACAGATTCAGTAGAGTTGGCTTCTTATCGATTATGGGATTTGGCAGTTTTCTAGTATGATAGTTGGGAGAGATCCAGGGTTCCGAATACTCCTCCAGTTGTGTGGAAGGAATTTTCTGAGGCCTTTCTTTGTCACTACTTGCCAGTTGAGATACGACGAGCTAGAGCTGATAAGTTCTTGAACCTTAGACAGGGTTATATGAGTGTGCGAGAGTATAGTATGCAATTTGATTCTTTAGCAAGGCATGCTCCCCATATGGTGGCCGAGATGAGCGATAGGGTGCACTTGTTCGTGAACGGGTTGGGACCATATCAGATAAATGAGCGCATGACAGCCTCCTTGGTAGAGGGCATGCATATTTCCCGTACTCAGGCTTATGCCCAGACATTATAGGATCGTAAGCGCCAGCAAAGGGCAGATAGGGAGCAGGATAGGGGCCAGCATAAGAGGGCGAGGTTTGTAGGGTATTCTGATGACTTCAAAGGTAGTAGCAGGACCCAGTCTTCGAGGAGTTCGATGACACCTATAGCTAGTGCTCCTTCACAATTTTAGAGGCCTCAGTATGATCGATTTACCTATTCTGGTTCAGGTCAGAGTTCGTGTGCATCAGGCTCACAATATCATAGGGATACTAGTTAGACAATACCCCCACAATTTCACTTTGGACTGTGCCGTCGAGATTCCGATGCGTGCTATTCTTATGGACAGCCTGGCCATATGATGTGGGATTGTCCTAACAGAGGAGGTGATGGCTAGCACGGGGTTTTTAGCAGTCGACGGGTCATGGTAGAGGTAGAGGTATAGTGCCGAGTTCGAGTGGTACTCAAAATTGAACCTATGCTCTAGTAGGTCGACATGATCTCGAGTCATCTCTAGATATTGTTACAGGTATATTGTCTGTGTTTTCTTATGATGTATATGCGTTGATTGATCCGGGATCTACATTATCATGTGTTACACCATTTATGGCTAATAAGTTTGGCATTGAACCTGAATTGATAAGTAAACCACTTGTGGTATCTGCTCCGATAGGAGATTCTGTGATTGCTAGAAGGGTATATAGAGGTTGCACAGTGATGATTTGTAGTAGCCAAACCTCGGCAAATTTATTTGAGTTAGAAATGGTTGATTTCGATGTGATAATGGGAATGGACTGGTTGGCCTCATGCTATGCAAATGTTGACTGTCGTACGAAGATGGTTAGGTTTCAGTTTCCTGGTGAACCGATGGTCGAATGGAAGGGGAACATTGCTACGCCGAAAGGTAGGTTTATTTCTTATCTTAAGGCAAGAAAGATGATCTCAAAAGATTACATTTATCATCTCGTTCGCGTTAGGGATGCGGAGGTGAAGCCACCTACTCTACAATCAATCCCCGTGGTCAATGAATTTCCAGATGTTTTCCCAGATGAACTCCCAGGCCTTCCTCCTGAAAGGGAGATTGAGTTTAGCATTGATGCATTGCCTGACACTCAACCGATCTCTATCCCTCCATACAGGATGGCCCCGGCAGAGTTGCGAGAGTTGAAGGCGCAGTTGAAGGACTTGCTGNCCCCGACACTCAACCGATCTCTATCCCTCCATATAGGATGGCCCCGATAGAGTTGCAAGAGTTGAAGGCGCAGTTGAAGGATTTGCTGGATAAAGGCTTCATTAGGCCTAGCACTTCACCTTGGGGTACACCAGTCTTGTTCGTACGGAAGAAAGACGGGTCATTAAGGATGTGTATCGATTATTGACAGTTGAATAAGTTTACTATAAAGAACAAATATCCACTTCCAAGGATTGGCGACCTGTTTGACCAACTTCAGGATGACAAGTATTTCTCCAAGATTGACTTACGTTCAGGGTGTCATCAGGTGAGGGTTAAGGAGAAGGATATTCCAAAGATGGCCTTACAGATAAGATATGGGCATTTTGAGTTCTTGGTGATGTCGTTCGGGCTAACAAATGCCCTAGCAGCTTTTTTGGATCTCATGAATAGTGTATTCAGGCTCTATCTTGATGTGTTCGTGATCATATTCATTGATGACATTTTGGTATATTCTTGTTCGAAGGCGAAACATGCGGGCCACTTACGGATAGTATTACAGACCCTTCAAGATCCTAAGTTATATGCTAAGCTCTCCAAATGTGAATTCTTGCTAAACTCAGTAGCATTCCTTGGCCATGTGATATCTGACGAGGGTATTAGTGTCGACACTCAGAAGATTGATGCAGTGAAGAATTGGCCGAGACCTACAACACCGTCAGAAGTCCGCAGCTTCCTGGGGATAGCAGGATATTATAGCTGGTTTATAGAAGGGTTTTACTCTATATCATCACCATTGACTAAGTTAACACAGAAAGATACCAAGTTCTAGTGGTCGGATGCTTGCGAACGTAGTTTTCAGGAGCTAAAGAATCGATTGACATCTGCACCAGTGTTCACTCTCCCAGAAGGAACAAAAGGTTATGTGGTATATTATGATGCCTCAGGTATAGGTTTGGGGTGCGTATTGATACAACGTGGGAAGGTGATTGCTTATGCATCAAGACAATTAAAGAAGCATGAAAAGAATTACCCGACTCATGATTAAGAATTGGTTGCGGTAATATATGCTTTGAAGATATGGCGGAACTACTTATACGGCATCCATGTTGACATCTACACAGATCACATGAGTTTACAATACATCTTCAAGCAGAAGGAGTTGAATTTGAGGCAGCGTAGGTGGCTTGAATTACTGAAAGATTACGATGTCGAGATATTGTACCATCCCGGTAAAGCCAATGTTGTGGCAAACGCTCTCAGTCGTAAGTCAATGGGAAGCTTAGTACATATTGAGGCAGGTAGTCAAGGATTGACTAAAGAGCTTCATCAGCTAGCCAATATGAGAATTAGATTGTTAGACTCTGATGACAGAGGTGTTACTGTACATAATACATTAGAATCATCTTTGGTAGCCGAGGTAAAAGCACGGCAATATGAAGATCCTACCTTAGTACGATTGAGAGAGAGCATTCAGTAGTGTAAAATTACTGCTTTCGAGATCGGAGGAGATGGGGCACTAAGATACCAGGGCCGATTATGTGTGCTTAATGTGGCAGTGTTGCGAGAGAAGATTATGATTGAGATTCATCAGTCTTGATATTCCATCCATACCGGCTCGACAAAGATATATCATGATGTTAAGGAGCAGTATTGGTGGGATAACATGAAGAAGTCTATTGCAAAGTTTGTAGCCAGTGTCCTAATTGTCAACAAGTAAAGATCGAGCATCAGAAACCCGGTGGATTGATTCAGAATATAGAGATTCCGACCTGGAAATGAGAGGTGATTAATATGTACTTCATTATTGGATTACCTCGCTCTTATCATAAGTTTGACTCCATCTGGGTGATAGTTGATCGACTTACAAAATCTGCCCATTTTCTACCAGTTAAGACAACTTACACG